>VNJV01016271.1:0-134333 GCA_008042635.1 Drosophila nikananu
ATGATTTAATATGCACATCGATATCGGATTGTGTCCGCCGAACTTGATCTCTCTGCAATTTCAGCAATTTACCCGCCGCACTCGATTCTTAGCTATTGGATAACGTCCGGCAATGAGGAAGTTTGCCGGTTGTTACTACTCGCGGACGCTGGAGTCACTTAACAGGTTGTTATCCAGATGGCTGGGAACTTAATTTGCGGCTGCCATGCCTGCAATTTTCAATTCAGGTAGCCTTTAAGTTGTGATCATAAAATGGAATGTCTGATTAATATTCACTAAAGAGCAAAGAAAATTAACCTTTCACTTGGCTCGATTTGTTAATGGAAAAAGGTATTATATAGGGAATTAATTTTGCAAAGTGGATTATAACTTGGTGTTTTGGCAAACGAAAATTGATGTGTGAGAAGATTATGCCCTTGTGGGTGATCCGTTTATAAAGTATTGACTTTTTTCTCAGAAAGTAAGGTAAATTTTTTAATTCTATATAGTCTTAAAATATAATATTTTGTGCAAAGATTAATTAAATTCAAAATATCGTTTAGTTGAAGGCTTGATGTTATGTGCTTTGAATTCAAATTGTTGCTCATTATTATTCATCTTTAGGACCAAGTTTCCAAATTTTGTTTAATAAAATTAAAAATAAATTAAAAAACAAATAAAGATAAATAATTAAAATAATAACACTTATAAATAAATTAATAAAAAATTTTAATGTACAAATAATATTTTCCTTCCAAGAAACAAAATTCGGACCTAAAAAACGAAAGACTTAAGACACGAACTCGAACATATTGCACGACAGTTTGAGTTAAATAAACGGAATACAATTTTTCTTCGTCATTCTTAAAGGGACTTTAGAGATTCTCACAATCCCAGTCAAACTTTAGTTCCCATATTAATGCAAAAGGCCAGCTTAAGGGCCTTCAGCCGCAAATCCTCTCAGCGACAACCGCCCGGATCGAAGAGATTGATACGATTAATTCATAATTTATGGCATTACGCGACTGAGGGTAGGTAGACGGTAGAGGGACAGCGTGACTGGACAGAAGACTCCCCGGACACACGACCAGGGGACTCGCACGACCTGGGTGGGCGGCGGTCTTTCTTTTGGGCTTTCTTCGCGCAGCAGTTCCCTTTGCCTTCGACTGTCCTGGGGGCTTCTTATCATCATCTTCCTGCCCAAGTTGCATGTCATCTTTGTCTCTCTGTATTTTTATTTTTTCTTTTTGTTTATGGAATATATTTTTCGACCAGAGCTTGCCTGCGCGTTCCGTTCCCATCGAAAGTGAAACTTGTGTTTTTTGATCATAAAAGAAAATTTGCATTTATTTTGCAGCGGCTGTGTGCCGGCCAGTTTGTTGTTGCCGGCATGCTGCCACGCTTTTTGCTGTGGCTGCTGCTGCTGCGACTCGGTCGGCGGCAATCGTAAAAATTAACTTGATTACTACACGCATAAATAAAGCCATTAAATGGCAAACATCTTGCTATGGCGGCAATTAAAATCAAATAAAATTCGCCGACGGCCAAGAAAATGGGGCGGAGAGATGGCCTTGCAATTGAATATAATTTGGCCCGGCCAAATAAACAGATTTTCCCTGTATTTTCCAGCTTAAGATTTCCCCCGAAATGTTTTCAGTGCTCACCGGAAAGTTCCTCTATCATCAGTAGGCCTAACTTGTTTTGACGCTCTCGATCTCGTTTTGCTTGAGTTATTTAATTGCCTTTGTTGTATTACACCACACATTTGCATAAGCCAATCCGTGTCACTTTGTAATGCGTTTAATTACGCATAATTTCAGTGCTGTTTAAGTTTATTGTGTTTACATGACAAGAGAAATGTTAAGTGAGTGTTGTCGCCAAGTGTTATGCGATTATCTGATATGCTAATAATATGCAATTTATGCAATCATCGGAATTAGTCTTTTTTCAGCTGCTTATTTAATTGTAGAGCAGAAATCGATGAATATAGTATTTATGGATACATTTTTGGTGAGATTTAAGCATTGATTTTAATTTGGATATATCCTAGACACAACTCCTAGACTTTCTACCAACTGTCACTTAAAAGTATAAATTTTTAATGGTATTTCTCCCTAAATGCAATCTTCTTTTCTCCAAAAATTTCTCAAAGTGGCATATACTTTAAATAATTGCCAAACTTTCAGGCAATTGAAAGATCTTTAACCTCGATTAATTCAGTTGATGGAACAACCCACGCAATGTGAAAACATTGATGTGAACACATCAACTTGATGCCCCGTATCATAAATGCATTCCCGGCACTTTCGATCGGCGTCTCTTAAGAGCCGGCGATCAGTCACTTATAGTAAACCCAAAAGGCTCCACTGGAGACCAGAGCCATTGAGATTCGGAGGAGAGATGGAGATGGGAGATGGAGATGGAGTGAGAGATGCACTCGATGCGACAGCTGTTAAGTGGACGGCTAAGCCAATGAGTGTAAAAAAGGCAGTCACAAAAAGCCGATGAGCAAGCAAACAGACCAATAAATAGACAAACAACCGAAGCAGAGACCAAATGGCCATTCAAGTGCGCGACACTTTTTATGCGTTAAGTAAAAGATAGCAACGGCAGGCAGGCAGCGACATAAACCAGCAACCTGCGGCTGCACAGGGGCAACATGAAACTGGCGCACTGAGATGCATACCAACATGGCAGCGTATTAGCCAAAGACAAATACTAATTGCAGCCAAAGCAGCTGCCACAGAAGCAGCAGCAACATTAGCTGCAACCTCAGCAACATCAACATCTGCGGATGCATCAGCACTGCAACAGCAGCACCAGCAGCACCAGCAGCAGCAGCGGCAAGAGCGTCAGCTTTTTGTTGCCGGCAGTTAATTTCATTTAAAGAATGTCATCTTCACTTTAAGTGAAAGATAAATGCGCAGAGTGGCCCCGGGAGTGCCGGGAAAATCAACTGTCTGCCCTTTCTCCCCTCATTCTGTCCACGCGGCGTATGAGTGATGTCCGTTTGTTTGTCTGCTTTTCCACCGAATAAGCGGCGCGGCGTCTTAATTCTTTGCGCAAAGTTTGCAGGATCGTAAAAGAGGCAACACATTCGATTTCGCTTGGCGAAGAAAGGTGGAATTTATGGGCAACATCCGCACTCATGTATTATACCATTGAAAACCGAGAGTTGAGTGGTGGTAAATGCGTTTGAGTAGCCACCAAAATGGACCAATTGTTGCAACTTGAAAGCGAAATGTATTTTAAAGCTTCTCTTTTGGGA
Source organism: Drosophila nikananu (assembly GCA_008042635.1). Lineage (NCBI taxonomy): Eukaryota > Metazoa > Arthropoda > Insecta > Diptera > Drosophilidae > Drosophila > Drosophila nikananu. Next base: position 3,248 of record VNJV01016271.1, read on the forward strand.
GCTTAGTAGTAATAAATGTTACTATTTTTTGTCCTCTCTTCAGTGAAATCTTTAAGTTGGATCCTTATTTCTCTGTAATTTGTCTATTGAATATCTTATGTAAAATCATTTTAAACAAAACCCACTATTCACACTCACTTATTTGTAAATGCTAAACTGCCTCTGAAACTTTATAGGCATCGTACACGATCTTCGCTGATCATACACGATGTCAGCGATCAACTTTAACAGAAATAAACACAAATCGTTGTGAATAATCAGACATGATTTCCACTGATCACACGTAGGCTTACAAGTGTTTAACTTATTCAAACATACGATCATGCCGACCGCCTGGTGGTCTAATGTGGTCATATCTTTTGTGACTTGATGCTTTTACCATCCTTGTGGATTGCTGACTGCTGAATTAAATGACTTTAATAAGAGAGAAACAGCTTTAAATAGCTGATTTAAACTTTATAGTAAATACTAATCTCCGCATTAATATTTCGCTTACAAAAGGGTCCTGTCCTTTAAAACTTAAGTTTAAGTAAGATAAGATTCTTACGCTTTCACTCGCTTACTTATAGCCATTGTAAGTCATAGTTTTTTTTACTTTTAATAGAGCAAACACTCCTGAATTTCTCTCAACAATTATACATTCCTTTAATTTTCCATAATTATACTTAGCATCAGAATTCATGTGTTTTATTCTTGTAGTTTCACATGCTTACACCATTTAGGCAGGATCTTACATCACCTTAGTTTCCGGCCTGTTGGCTTACCATTCAATGACACTCGCACAGGAAGAGTGATATTTCCACAAAGTGGCAAATATTTTTCTTAAATAATTTGTAGGCGGTTTTTAATCCGGGTTTTTCCAGGCGTCGAATGTTTGCCAACTAATTTGCAGTCATTTCCTCGCCGACAATTGTCACAAATCAATAATCAAACACAAAGCCAACGGGCAAAGGCACTGTGCACACAGTCGGCCAGACAGCGAGTCCGTGGCTGGCCAGAAGACATTTCATTTCATTCAGTAAATTTCACTTTTAAACGATCAGCGCGACCGATGAAGATAGCAGCTCTGCGAGCCTCTTCTTCTTGGGGCCGACAGACATTCGCACGGTTTCGGCTTCGGTTTCGGATTCGGATTCGACTTGGCCGGGATCTTGGGATCTTTCGGTTTTTTATTGAGGAGGAGCCAGGCCAGGAAAAACGACGACGGAGGCTTAAGGCTTCAGGTTTCCCGCTCGCAGTGCCAGTGCATCCGTTTCAAAACGCGTCCGTTTGTTAACTGATTTCGCGTGGTCTTGGCCAAAACTCAAATTCGAAACTGTTAAAAGCCGCCGAGGCAGTGGCAGTGGCAGTGGCAGAGGCAGCGACTGTGGCAGCGGCAGCAACTGAGTCGCCGACTGAGATTGCAGGTACAACGAACCAGGCCCCCTGCACTTGTCTCGGCCGCTGCCGTCGCTTTTGGCCAAAGCCAAAGCTGAAGCCGAAGCCAAAGCCAAAGCCAGAGCCAAAAGCAAAAGCCAAAGCGAATCAATAAACACATGCGTCGCAGTCACAGCTGGCGTCGCCGTCGCCAGCATCGTCACCAAAGTTGTCGTCTTTTCGCTTTTTGTTGCTGCTGCTGCTGCTGCTGGTGCGAGTTGCTGCTGCTGCCGCTTCTGCTCCTGCTGGCATTGGTGTTGCTGCTCTTGTCCAGAGACAGACTCACTTTTCACCGCCTGCAACATGTTGCAGCTGGCTGCTGGCCAAGAATATTGTTAGTCTCCTTTAAGCTGATAAAGAAAATAATGGCAGCAATTGCAGCCAACTGTCGTTCAAATGTTTATTTGGCTAACAAGGAAAATTAAATATGTAGACAGTTTCATATTACATTTAATTTCTTGAAGGAAAATTAATAGTTTTCCGTTTAGATTTTGACTGTCAAAGGTTTCTGCATGAGATTTATTCTTTATAAAATAAAAATATTTATGTTTATGTAAAATAGTAAATAGTTTTCATAGAATAATATTTATTTCCATAACTGTTCGGACTCCGGGATTATTTTACATATGAAATAAAATAAAATTCCTTAAATAGTTTAAGCTTTTATCCAGCTTCTAGAACATATTCAAATCTTAGACTTGACGCTTGTTTCACTTAACTCTCACTACCCCCAACTTACTTGTTCTACTCCGTGATTATAGCTTGGGGCTTTCGCTTTTCGCCATCACCTGTCCGGTTGCATAAAAACCGAAAATCTTTTGGCAAAATAAATTTCTACTAGCGGTCAACAAATCGTAAAATATGTTAAAAGCCTTGGGCGCAGGCAAAAAACAATTGGCAATAGTCATGACATGACTGGCTGTCAATTGGCTTTGCTTGTGGCTCTGGCTGCTTCTGGGCGTGTGCGTTTGGTAGTTGAGGTGAGGATGTGATGGGATGAGATGGGATGAGATGAGAGAGTGAGCCGACGGACATGTGCATGCGAAACTTTTCAGGCGGCCAACAAAAAGTACCTCAAAAGCAGTGGCAACAAAAGGAAACAAACAAAAAACACGAAAAATTATGCTGATGTCTGTCTCGGTGTTGTTGTTAGGCCACAGAGCCTCCCTTTGTGTCCCCTTTCTCTCGAAACGTTGGAGGTGTCAATTAAGGCGCAATGCTACAAAAGTTTCGAGTCTCCAACCGAAAAAACGTAAGGCAAATCAAAAGACTTTGGCAACGAACCTGACACATGACTTTCTCAACCTAGAATGGCAAAACATGCAAATATCTAGGCGACGCGCACTTAAATGTCTGTGGTTACAGAATGTCAAATGATTAGTAATTATTCCACTTTCTATTGGTTTTTAAATTGGGGGTTATGTCTTCAAAAGATGTTTTTAAAATGGGTTTTGAAAGAGTTGCTATGTTTTCTTAAGGTTTATTGTGCAATTTAAGCAAACGGAAATCTTACCTTATTACATGTTTTAATTGAATTAATAAATAAATTAGTATCTTTGTTTTAAACTCTTCCTACTAATTATTTTTGAATAACATATATTTCTAATATTTTTGTTTCTGTACCTTGTACCATACAACATTTTACATCTGCGACTGCTATATTACTTAGTAAATCATTTTGAAAAGCATTTCGTACATTTTGATCGGTTTTATGGGATGCAATCAAGTCAGAGCGAGGACCAAATCATCGCAAATCACATCGCGGTGTCCCTCATGAAAGCCCCCCCAACAATAATTTGTTGCCGCGAAAATCATCGAGTGAGTTTCCTCAGTCAGTTGGTCACTTGGCCAGGCGCTCGTTAACTTGTTTCTGCTGCCACATTGCCAGTTGCAAGGCCATCGCCGAATGGCGAGTGCCGCGTTTTCCGAACGCCGAACGCCGAACACCCCCCCTTAATTAGCGCATGTGTTGCATGTGGCCGTGTTGCATGTTGCATGCTGCCAGCAATATCGCCGTTGCCTTACGGCTGTAGTGGTGGTGCCTTGTGTGCTCCACTCGGCCGTGTAAATTGTATCAATAAATTTATTGATTTCAACTGTTGCTGCTGACTTGTTTAATATTTTGCGACGATTTATGTTGCAGGCATGCAAATTTTAGTATTTATTTACTTTGTCGGTGCGCCAGTTGAGGCCGGCGGATGGTGCTTTTGGCTTGGGGATGATGATGCCGCTGCGGCATTAATGAACATGTCGTCTCCGCCGTGTCGTCGGTCTCTGGAAAGAGTCATCAAGAGGCACACGCATGGCAAATTTGTGTGATCGGGTGGCACTACTCCTGCCCCGCCATCTTCATCTTCATCTTCATCTTGTATCTAATCTAGCTCTAGTTGGTATCACACTAGAAATAATACTAATTTATAATACTCCGATTGATCCTATACTTTTTGCTATATCTGAATGTATTCAAGATTTAAGAAATGGTTAGATTTCACTAGTTTTTCCCTTTGATTTCAATTTTAAAATGCTTTAATTTGCAAATCAATTCGCAAAACAAACAAGAAACTCAAAATTGACATGCAAACGTTAAAAAAACCCCTGTGTTATGTATTTATTGGCTCAAAGTCCGAGGAAAATGACTTTGTTTATTGTGAATTTTGCACTAATTTGTACGGTTGCAGCCGTGGCTCCTGCTCGTGCCCGTGTTGTTTAATGACAGAAATTAGGCAACCTTTCACTTGCGCATAATTTCACCCACACACACACTTCCGGCACTGGGCGAGAGTTGGTTAATTTTTCAATTTCGGTTTTCGGTTTTCTGTTTTTTTTGGCCCGTCTGCACGCCCATAGAACACTTTCGTTCATTGGCCAACTCGCCATTAAGCCGCCTCGCACATATTTTTATTGTTTTGCATTTGGGGTTAGGGCAATTTCTACGGCCATCGACTTGGCAGTTCCCATTAGCCAGTTGCCAGTTGCCAGTTGCCACCTGAAAGCACCTGCCGTGCATGCCAAATCAGGTGAAAAGCACTGCCGCTGCCCGCAAAGACGTCGCCCGGTGCATTGCTAATTAGATAAACAAATTTTTCAATTTGTGACTTTTTTTTTTTGTATAGTTTGGTTTTCTGTTTTTTGTTGGGACGCACTGTGCACAGAGCAACTCACACACTCGCTCGCACGCCGCCGGACATTGTTGCACGCACTCGAATTATTGAAAAGTGAAATAAGCTGCGAAAGGTGGCAGCTTTTGGAAGGAAAGTTGGTATCTCGAATGCTCTTTAGCTGCTAAAAACTATGTAAGTTAATAGGAATAACTAAGAAGTCGATGATGTAAATATAAAAAATAACAAGAGCCTGATTAGCATAATTTAAATGAAGGCATAGTCTTTACTTAAAGATTTCCAAGATATACGATTTATCCTCTAAAATGTTTCCCTCTTAAGGAAATTAATTCCCCTTTAAAATGAAAAATATATAAACTGTTCTCTTGGCTCCCCGTCAAAGTGGACCGACCCTTTCATCGAGTGTCACGGTGATAAATACTCAAACAGTCCGTTGCTTAGTTTCTAAAAAAGAAAGTGAAATTCGAATGCGGACAGAACGAAGCGCAAAGTGCGCGGCCCAGGCAGTTCCCAACTTGGCCAACTTGGCCAGGACCAGGCCAACACCAGCGCACACACAACACCATTGGCTGCCACACAGCAGTCGCGGCAAAAAGAGCGTCCAAAACAGCGGCTAAAACCTGACTGAGCCCCGCCGAACGGCAGCGAGTCATTCACAAGTTTGTGATGCTAAACAAATATGACTAATTATGGAGGAACTGACGCACTAAACAGCGCCACATAATGCGCCCGCCGTCTCGGTTTCGACGTAGATGGTCCACGGATGGTCCACAGCCAGGAGGCTGGACCGGTTTTCGGTCTGGCGGACCCCAAACCAAAACCAACACCCGCAATTTCGCCAGTTCGTGGAAAACCGATCGATTGTATGAATGAAATGCGTTTTACGCGACAAAGTTGCCACCGATCTCTGCTGGCGGTTGTACACTTACAAAAACTGTTTCTTTTGAAAAGTTGAAGAATGCATAACCTTTCATTATTTTTTAAAGAAAGCTTTTTAAAGACAAATACATATTTTTTTGATTGCAATAATCCGACCAGCTCCTTCCCTCAGATCAAGTGCCAACCGGATGTGCCACAAGGCCGCAGTGCAGAGCGGATGGAAGTCGTAGTAGTGTCAGCGATACATGGCGACCTCGCCCTCGTGAGCTGCACATCAATCGCTTCACCCAGCAATCCCCAAGAGACTTTGCAGATGCAGCTGAAGATGCGGATGCAACGAGTGTCAATGGGCCGACGCTGCGCTGGGGCATTGCGCCCGTCAGCCTGATGGCGGATGACTTTGCCACAGCCTTGAGTGTCCTGCCACCTCAACGCCACCGCATCGTGTCCTGCGTGGCCGCCTACCAGTCTCACGCCTTCGCCTTCGCCGACCGCCACCAAGTGAAGAATGTGTACACCAGCTTTGAGGATTTGGCCAAATGCCATGATGTTGGTGAGTCGCCGGGAAACAAACTTGATTTTGTTTGTTAAATTTCTAATACCAACTCACTAATCCAATTGTTGAAGCTCAGACGTTGTGTACATCTCCCCGCTGAATCCCCAGCACTCGGAGCTGTGTCACCTGATGCTCAACCACGACAAGCACGTGCTCTGCGAGAAGCCGCTCTGCATGACAGAGGAGCAGGTGATCCGGCTGCTGGACAAGGCGAGTGCTCGACGGCTCTTTCTCATGGAGGGCATGTGGCCAAGATGCGTACCCGCCTACCATTACCTGCGCCACCAGATCCTGCGAAACCGCCTTGGCGAGCTTCAGCATGTCCACTGTACTCTCGGGCTGCCAGTTTCCGACAGGTGAGCTCTCCCTGCAGTGCTTCATCTTCTGGGGTGGAGTCCAATCTACTGATCTTATTCCTCCAGTAGAATGGCCCTTTATGGCGGAGTCACCAGCGACTTTGGCGTCTACGGAATGCAGTTGGCCCTCTGGGTATTTCGCGAGGTGCCGCGCTGCCTTAAGGTTAAAGGCAGTGTTAACTCGGAGAATGTGGACGTGGCGGCCAATATCGAGATGTGCTTCAGTCGCGGCAAGCGGGCTTTCATCGAAGTCAGCTCGGAGAAGAGGCTGGACAACCTGGCCATCATTCAGGGCAAGGAGGGGAGCATCAAGGTGAGTTGAAAATGAACTTTATTCAGCCATTTTGTAAATTCCCCCCCCTTTAGATGAGCAACTACTGGTGTCCCACACGTCTGATCACCGAGGAAGTGGACTATGACTTCCCTCTGCCGGGCGCCGAGCAGATGCCCGCCACCCATTACCACAATCGTCTGGGCATGTGCTACGAGGCCGAGGAGGTGAGGAACTGCATCCTGAAGGGCAAGAACGAGAGCAATGTCTTCAGCCACAGCGAAAGTCTGCTGCTGGCCAACCTAATGGACACCATCCATGCCGAGCTGGGTGTGGGCGAGTTTGCCACGGCACGGAAGCTTCCTAATCTGCAGGAGGAGGTCTACAGTGGCCGGGACGTCGTGCAGGATCCCGAGGAGCTGGGCAGCGAGGTGTGTCGCGTGGTGCAAGATATTAGCACGGGTGAAACGCTTGCCCCCAAAAAGGAGGAGGAGGCGGACGAGAAAGAGAAGCAACCAAAGGCTCTCGATGCTCCCTAGAAGAGGGAGCGCTATGTTGTAGGTGGAATAGTCTTGTCCTGTAAAGTCATCAGTTATGCCAAAATCAGTATTAATTAAACCGAAACCAGACTGCTTTTATTAATAAAATAAAGCTTAAAAATTCGATTTTGTATATCCGATTTATGCTTTTATACATTTACATGGCTTCTACATTAGTGACCTCTGTTGCTGAATGGGAAGTATCACAGAGAAAACTTGTTATTTAAAGTCCAAAGTCAAAGTGCTTTGTTTATCCGATACACACACCGTCTGTGGTAAAGTTAGCTTAGCATGGTGAAATTTCATTTCGGATTTCGGAGTAATTTGGTTTTTGCTTCTAAGTTTTGAATGGAGAACTTTTCTGCATTTAAAACTCGACTTCTATCTTTTGACCGTTTTTTACGAATTTTGACGATGTTATACCTTAATTTTCGGTGAAAAAATGAATAAATTTTTGGCTCAAAAATCACGAACTTTTTCATTGTTTTTTTGGTCGTAACTTGGGTTAAACTCAACGGATTTCAGTGTGGTTTGGTTTTTCCTTCTTTGTTGTTAATGGAGAACTTTTCTGCATTAAAAACTCAATTTCTAATTTTTGTTAATTTTTAAAGAATTTTGACGATGCTACCCCTTTAATTTTCATTGAAAAAATGGGTAAATTTTCCATAAAAAAATCACGAACTTTGGCAGTGGTTTTTTGGTCGTAACTTGGCTTAAACTCAACGGATTTCGGAGTGGTTTGGTTTTTTCTTCTTAGATTTTAATGAAGAACTTTTCTGCATTTAAAACTCGATTTCTAATTTTTGGTCAATTTTTGACCATTTTGGAAATTTATTTTCGGAAATTTATGAGGACAAAAAACTAAAATTTTGCCAATTTTCAACATATTTTCATATAAATTAAGATGTGGCCACTTATTAAGTATGGTGATGGCAGGAACTTATTGACTTTTATAATATTTGAATAATATTACATATACTCTCAAGGGTTTATTGACTCATTCGCTGTTTTTTGGAGTAGTTCGGACACGCAGAATTGTCGTAATGACCGAAAGAAGTTATCATATAAATTTAACTCTCAATATAAAAGCTGCTTAAATGAATATATATATTCATATTTCTCAAAGTATCTACTGCTTCTTCACCTTCTTCTTCTGAGAAGCTTTGTTCGATTTGCCAAACACCTTGCGCCACACAAATTTCCAAAAGATCTTGTTGATGATGAAGACCACGTAGAGCAGCAGGGCAACGATAATGCAGATATCCAGATTGTTGCTGGCAACGAAGCTCATGTGCACCAGAGGACTCTGCATGTGGGCGGCTCCGTGATGGCGGATGACGTACTCCGTCCAGTAGACCACCGACTCCTGGGCACTCATCGGACGATCGCGGTACAGCCGCGAGAAACTCTTCAGCTTTTCTGAGTACTTCGGACTCTCGATGATCTCCTTGATGGCTTCCTTAAACTCGGCCACCTCCAGGGAATTCAGTTCCAGTCGTAGGCCATAGCCGCTCTCCACCAGTTTATCGGCGTTTCCGGGCTGATCGGCGAAGACGGGAAGGGCCAGCATGGGCACTCCGTGGTGCTGGGCCTCGGCCACTCCTCCCTTGCCGGCATGCGTGATGAACAGCTTAAGCTTGGGGTGCGCCAGGATATCGTCCTGGGGCAGCCACTTTTTGTACAGAATATTAGATGCCTTTCCGGGGATGCTATCGAGGTCGTCCCACTTCCAGATCACTTGCTGCTTCAGACCGCTCAATGCCTTAAAAATATTGTCCACCACCCCTGGCTGCAAGTGTTCGCCCTTTAAATTGGAGCCAAGGCTGAATAGGATAGCTCCGTTTTGGCCCTTATCGAGGAACTCCTTGATGTCCTCCGGCAGAGGATCGGGCTTGCTCTTCACCTGGATGCCGCCAATCTCGATTATACCCGGCACATTCGGACGGATGGGTCCTTCGCTGATGCCGTGGGAATTGCAGAAAACCAGGGAGACGTTCTTCTTAGCCTCCGCAAAGGTGGGCATCGATTTGTCGTTGCCCCAAAGGCGACTGCAAAAGCAAGAGAAAACTGTTCAGGTATCGGTAAAATTTGCGCCTATAATCGCTGCGTACTTGTAACTCTAGCAGCTAATGTAACAAACCCAGACGCACGTATAAGATAATGATTAATCGGAAGGGCAGATAATATTTGTAGATTCTAGAGCATTGTACTTACTCGTAGAATTTGTTGTATTTGTGGGTGAGGTAGACATTAAGAGCATTGGAGCCTAAGGTGGTGAAGAAGTTTTTGACCCTCTGCTGGAAGTCCATGGCTTGTCCTGGGGCCACGGCAATCTGCATTTGTGGTACGCTGGACAGCTCGGGATTGCCGAGCAGCTCGTTGACCATGAGAACGGGGGGGCCCATCCAGGAAACAATGACGGGACAGTTAAACCTGGCACCTAGGGCCACCTGGTAGGTGTTGAAGAAGAAGCCGACGAACACCACGTCGAATTGGTTGCCCTTGTTGAGATGGAGCTCCTGAAACACCGGATTCTCCAGCACGTCCACTTGCTTCTCGATGAGCTTAGTAAGGGAACCGAAGATGGACTTCATGGCTGTCCAAATCGATGGTTTCTCCTTTGCCATATTGGAGAGGCCTGCATGAAGGAGCTTCTCCTCCGCGGCACTAATGGAAACCACAATGTGCTTAATGCTTTCGTGTGTCACTTTGGGTGGCATCACAGAGAGGACAGTCACATTGTGACCCTTCTCGGCCAGCGTCTTCATGATGGACATGTGGACGATGAAGTGCGAGGTGCTGTGGCTGGTGAATACGCCCAGGATATTCGATCCTTCGCTGCCCCGGGGCATTGACTGCAGGGCCAAGAGGGCCACCAGAAGGCCGCCGAAACTGCGACCCAACCAGGGGCTTTGGTGGAGCTTCATAGTTAGCACTCTTCGCGTCCGCGGTCAAGAGAAAACTGATTAGAACACAGGCAGTGAAAACGTGTCTTATATTCCAAAGATAACGCAGTGAGTCGCCCGTTTAATCTGCTTTAATATTTAAGATTGTACGAATTTTCCAAGTATTGTGAAGGAAACTGCCGAAGATTGCCTATCTTAGTCTAAACATTGTGCAACAGCGATTTGTAATACCCAAACATTAAGCAAAATTCATACAGACTAAAAATTCAAACAAATTTCAGAAACTTCTATAAGTCACAATTGTAATGAAATTGTGGGTATGTATTTAATAATCTTTTCCAACCCTTTCTAGGCCCCTTTAAATGTAGCTACCAAGAACTTTATTTTGCAGCACAGTTTAAATCAGATTTGAACGGATACACGTAACAATTTGTTAAAGATTTACACTTAATCGTGATTGTTGGGTTTGGTCAAGCTAAAAAGTTGTTTTATATGATAATACCCTTGCTGAGAGTATTATAAATTCCATCATACATTTTGCAACGTATTGAAGAATATATTTTCCACTCTATAAATTAATTATATTGCTATACTGTAATCCAAATTTCAAAGTAATATTTTTGATTTAATTAAAATCTAATTTAAATGAAAATAAAGAAATAATATTCAAAGTCATCTTTGTATTTATTTATTAATGTTATATTTATTTACCCATAAGTACCATATTGTAAAGTAGTGAATTATATATATTTTGATTTACATATATTTGTAATTTTTAAATTTTTTAATTTAAAAGGCTTTTGGAAATTAGGGACGGCACAAAAAAAAAAGGAGAACAAATTCGTTACAGCCGATATTTAAACAAATAAGTAAAAGCTGGGAAAAGATAATAATAAATTAACCACTGTCAATTTTTAGTCAACACTCGAACCATTTGATGTGGTGAATAAAGACCAAAGTGGTGAAATTTATTTTCATTTGGATTTTTGCTTAAATTTCTATATGAGAATCAATCATATAAAATATTGAACAAAAACGATATAAAAACTCCAATTAACTTATACCTACAAAGGTTATTCTTAATGGTAAATATATAAAATATAATAGCAAGTTGCCTATCGAAGTTTTGAACCACAAGTCCGAAAATCCCAAATTGATTTAAAATAATAATAATTATAGTACAAATATTCATTGTTTTACTTTTTTTTATTATTTTCGGATCGTTTAAATAGTTTGTCATATTCTTTATCTTTATCGAGTACATTATCAATTCGTTTCTATTCTATTACAATTCGCGTTAATCTATAATAATCTACTGCTTCTTCACCTTCTTCTTCTGAGACGCTTTGTTCGATTTGCCAAACACCTTGCGCCACACAAATTTCCAGAAGATCTTGTTGATGATGAAGACCACGTAGAGCAGCAGGGCAACGATAATGCAGATATCCAGATTATTGCTGGCAACGAAGCTCATGTGCACCAGAGGACTCTGCATGTGGGCGGCTCCGTGATGGCGGATGACGTACTCCGTCCAGTAGACCACCGACTCCTGGGCACTCATCGGACGATCGCGGTACAGCCGGGAGAAGCTCTTCAGCTTTTCTGAGTACTTCGGACTCTCGATGATCTCCTTGATGGCTTCCTTAAACTCTGCCACCTCCAGGGAATTCAGTTCCAGTCGTAGGCCATAGCCGCTCTCCACCAGCTTGTCGGCGTTTCCAGGTTGATCGGCGAAGACGGGAAGCGCCAGCATGGGCACTCCGTGGTGCTGGGCCTCGGCCACTCCTCCCTTGCCGGCATGCGTGATGAACAGCTTAAGCTTGGGGTGTGCCAGGATATCGTCCTGGGGCAGCCACTTTTTGTACAGAATATTCGATGCCTTGCCGGGGATGTTGTCGAGGTCGTCCCACTTCCAGATCACCTTTTGCTTTAGACCGCTCAAGCCCTTGAAAATATTGGTCACCACGTCTGATTTGAAGTGTTCTGCTTTTAAATTGGAACCCAAACTGAAGAGAATCGCTCCACTCTTAGCACTGTCGAGGAACTCCTTGATGTCCTCCGGCAAAGGGTCTGGCTTGCTCTTCACCTGGATTCCGCCAATCTCGATTATACCCGGCACATTCGGACGGATGGGGCCTTCGCTGATGGCGTGGCTATTGCAAAATGCCAGGGAGACGTTCTTCTTAGCCTCCTCCAGGGTGGGCATCGATTTGTCATTGCCCCAAAGGCGTCTGCAAGGAAAAGGAAATTATGCATTAAGTTAGTTACTAAAGTTTTAAATGTAGTTTTATTTCGGTGTATTTCAACTTGATAATGGCTAATCAAGAATGCAGATAACGTAATAGTTTGTACTTACTTATAGAACTTTTCATATTTGGTATTCAGATAGGCATTCAGTGCCTTGAAGCCCAGCGTGCTGACGAAATTTTGGGCCCTCTGCTGGAAGTTCATGGGCTTTCCTGGGGCCACGGCAATCTGCATTTGGGGCACGCTGGACAGCTCGGGGTTGCCGAGCACCTCGTTGACCATAAGCATGGGTGGGCCCGACCAGGAAACAATCACGGGGCAGTTAAACCTGGCACCCAGTCCGACCTGGTAGGTGTTGAAGAAGAAGCCGACGAACACCACATCGAACTTGTTGCCCTTGTTGAGGTAGAGCTCCTGGAAGCGGGGATCCTCCAGCACGTCCACCTGCTTGTCAATAAGCACGGCCAGCGAGCTGAAGATCGACTTCATGGTGGTCCAGATCGAAGGCTTCTCCTTCACCATCCCGGCCATGCCGTCGTTCACGGTCTTCTCATCCTCGGCACTCATGGGAACCACGATGTGCTTAATGCTCTTGTGCGTCACCTTCGGGGCCATGGAAGAGACGACGGTTATGTTGTGGCCCTTCTCGGCCAGCGTCTTCATGACGGACATGTGCACGATGAAGTGAGAGGGACTGTGGCTGGTGAAGACACCCAGGATATTCGATCCTTCGCTGCCCTGGGGCATCGACTGCAGGGCCAAGAGGGCCACCAGAAGGCCGCCAAAACTGCAGCCCAACAAAGTGCTGCGGGAGTGCGCCATAATTTTCTCCGTTCGCGTTAAAGTCCAAGGGAAAACTGACTGAAACACCGGCGGCCGGCACCTATCTTATACGCAGTCGGCGACGATGATAACAAACTGATAAGATTCCCTTAATCTGCAAAATACATATATTTTCATTGAAGAGCTTCATGAATTTTGGTTTGTTTGTTTGCCAGGGCAAAGTCAGTGTTTGGAGGTATGCATGTGGGCTAGTAAACAGAGAACACGTTGTCTAAACATTTGTATTAATAACTATTTAAATGCGCGATTTGGACGTGGACAAGTAAATGGGGCACACGTTAGGTTTCCTATTAATTTTTTACTGATTACTGTTGTTAGGTTTCGTGCAGATTCTTATTATTTCTTCATATCTCATAGTTAGTTGCATTAAGTTTAAGTCGTAAGGTAACAAACCGCTTATGTTCACAGGGTAATTCTGTGGAGACTTTGTGTTGAATTTGAAAATATAACAAAGGAAGAATGCATTTCGTTTTTTGTATTTTCATTTCATAAGTCTTCACTTATAATAAATTGTATTTTCTCAGTAAAAACCGGACAGAACCGCCTCCCACATTTCACATTAAAATAGACCACAAATAAAGAGGTTAAAGTGCAACCTTTTTCACTGTCAATGTCACTTTGGAGGTTAACCATTAGTTCAAGGAATTCGCACTCTCCCTTGATGACTCCCACAAATCAATTATAGAAATTCAAAATACCTCGTTCGTATAGAGAAACGTCAGGCTGCGACAAGCTACGACAAATAAACCATTAAATAATGCAAAAACTAATTTTGAAAACTATACGCGTTCGGCACGCGCTGCCTCCGAGCCACTCGAATCACTGAGAATTGAATCCGAAACGAACCGAAATCGTTCTCGAAAAGTGCGAGATATATGGAGAATCCTCTCTCGATGACTCTTCTATAAATAAACGCTGTGGGAGAGACGGGGAGCAACCTGTTGAGCGAATGAGCTGTGTGTTGTTCTAGGTCCGCGCATTGTAGCTGCTTCCATTAATTGCCGGGTTGTGTAAGGTGCATGACATCACAGTAACGGCTACATTGCAGGTCATTGCCGGCACTTTAGAATTAATCGCAGATCGCGATTGTTTATGGCAATCAACTTGTCTGTTAATAAGCATTATAGTGCAATAAGCCCTTTTGACCAACAATTATATTCCGGCGGCAGGTGGAATGATATATTAATGTACGATTATTAGACTGTGTCGAATGTGTTGTGCTTTTAATATTTGGGAAATTCATTGGCTGACCGATTAAATGTTATTTATATATTATATTTAATCTGGGCTGTTTGGCGTTTATGCGACACACTGTTAAACGACTACCGATTAATTTCAAGGCTCCCCCATATCTCGTTTGCGACCAATCAACTTGAATGCGTTGTGCCAAGTCATGATTTCCAGCAAATCTTTTGTCACTCTTCGTCTCTCAATAAGTTTAATCATCTGTTTTTTTCGGAATTCTGCCCCTTCTTTTCTGTTTATCTGTGTTTATTTAATGAGCAGCTCCATAAGGGGAATCTTGTTTTGACATTCCACTCAAAATACAGACAACAAGCAAACATGTGTACATTTACATATTTTATTATTAAAAACTATAAGGTATTATTAATTACAAAACAAACTAAAGCTCAGTACAAAACATTATAACAGCTTAGTAACGATAATGTCGTATTTCACAACATTTTCTAATATTACGTATACGCATTGATTAGAAGGCTTATTGTTTAATTATCTTTAAGCTTGTCATGCTTCACCTTTTTCCGATAATTTTGGCAACTCACAACTCCCAACACCTTTCGAAATAACCATTGGAATATAAAGAGTAATAGCAGGCACAGAATAAGTATAAGGATTAGAACTACTGCATAAACATCGATATTGTTGCGTGCCACAAAGTCCATGTGAATGAGGGGACTCTGCAGGTGATAAGCTCCTTGGTGTCGCAGAACATACTCGGTCCAGTAGACCACAGATTCCCGGGCCGTCAGTGGACGATCCCTGTACAGGGAGGAGAACTTCCCAATGGCATCCCGATAAACAGGGTTGTGCAATACATCGAGTATGCTCTCTTCCAGTTCCACTGGCGTTATTGTCAGAATATCCAGGCAGCGACCGAATCCAGATTTGGCCATTATCTCTGCATTGCCCTGTTGATCTCCAAAGATGGGCAATGCCACCATGGGAACCCCATGAAACTGTGCCTCCGCCACACCACCCTTGCCGGCATGGGTTACGAACAGTCTCGTCTTGGGGTGGGCCAGGATGTCGTCCTGGGGTAGCCAATTGCTGAAATATATATTGGAGGCATTTCCCGGCTTGTTCTGCAAATCCCCCCACTTCCACACAACTTTTTGTGGCAATTTGGAGAACACCTTGTACAAGGTATCCACGAGTTCCGGCCGAATGGTGTTGGTGTCAACATTGGTGCCCAAACTGAAGAAGATTGCACCATCATAGGCGTTGTCGAGGAACTCGGACAGTTGCTTGGGCAACGGATGGGACTTCTCCTTCACCTGGATTCCGCCGATTTCAATGGATTGCGGAACTGTGGGACGGATGGGACCCTCGCTGGGGGCATGATAGTTGTAGAACAGCAAGGACACGCGACGCTTCATCTCCTGGTAGGTGGGAAATTCTGGATCCGATTCATTGCCAAATGCTCGCCTAAGAAGTACTTTTAAATTAATAAATAATATACATATTTAATGTTATTTTATTTACTTACTCATAGTACTGATTCATCTTGAAGTTCAATAACTTATTGATAATGCTCAGGAATGTATGCTTCAAGAGGTTGCCAAATCTCAGACCGAATCCCATGGTCTTTTGTCCGGCTTCAAGGGCCACATTTACACTGGGAACATACGATGGATCATTGACATTACCCACAATGGAGTCGATAATGGGAAAGGGCACTCCAACCCAAGTAGCGATGACTGGACAGCGAAGCTTGGCTGCAATTCCTAGCTGAAAGTCGTTGGCCATTACGCCCAGGAATACCAAATCAAATTTGGTCTGGGGGTTCTCGTAGATCTCCCTCAAATTCGGATGCGCCATGAACTCGTATTGTCCCTCCAGTTGGAGTCCCGACTGAACGACCACTTTGGCCATGGTCTTCCAGAGAGAGGGCTTCTCATTGGACGCCTCCGCCATGTAATCTTTAATTAATTTTGCACGCTCCGGAGTCGGCGGAGCCAGAATCACGGTGATATTTTCGTGGGCCGCCAATTTGGGCTTCATTTGCGTTACCACGGTGATGTTGTGACCCCGATCCGCCAGGGTTTGCATCACAGCCATGTGCACGATGACATGGGAAGGACTGTGGGTGCCGAAGATGCCCAGAATGTTGGCAGCTTCACCTGGACAAGTCTGCGTACTCAAAAGTAAAACCAAAAGGCAACAAATCCTTGAATATTTAATCATTGTGAAGTGAAGGTACTTTTCCCTAGACCTCTTAGTTAACAACTAACTTCTGATGCCGACAGGCTGCTAATTTATATTGCTTTTGATATCTTCTTAGAGGTAGCATTTTAATATTTTCGATTCGATTCAATTGCTTTTGCTGCGCTGCAGTGACGGAGCAATCGAAATGTGAGGACTAACCTGCAGACTTTATCGCCGCGAGATAAAGGTTTGCCTACGTATCGCGTGTCTGGGAACTGAGTCATGATTAAATGGTTCAAATTTAAGTACACGGCAAACCTGTCAACAAACAAAACACTATCGTAAATAAGTCTAATCTCGTTTTTGTACTAGCGTCGCCGCGATCTATGATTTCAAAAGAAATCGAGTTTTGGCTTAGGAACTAAATGGGTAATTGATACACATGAAAATCTTAGATATATTTTGTCTGATATTGTATTATTATATTAGTAAGATAAACTATTTGCAATAAATTTCAAATCCTTCTGAAACCAAATATTGAAAAGTAGTTTTAAAAGTCTTCACAAATAAACCTTTATATTTGCACAGCAAAACTAACGACCTGCGAAGAAAATACTATAGTAAATATAGATGACCTTTAGTAAAATATTATAACTGAAGGTCATCGTGACAATAAGAACCCGATAAGAACTCTTCCTTAGCATTATCGCTACCTGTAGCACATATGTTTGCGTACAGATAAGGCAACGCATGGAAACATTTTTAGCATTGTAATAATGATTCCCCAAAGATTTCACAATGAACAAATAAAATATTTCATTTAATAAATATATGTCTTTATTTTGTGTTTTTAATTTTCTTGTTTTTAGCCTCGATTACGACTTAATGAACACTTTTGAAATGAATGAATTATTAAATAATGGCAAACACTTATTGATTCTTGATCTTCTTATAGGTAATCGTCTTGCCCCTTAATTTGTTCCAAATGAATTTCACAACCAGACTTAGTAGGAACACTATCACAGAAAGGATAGTAAAGAGTATAACATATAAGTCCAGATTATAAAGCTCAACAAAGTTCATATGCACCGCAGGACTCTGCAGGTGGGGAGCTCCATGGTGCCGCAGGATGTACTCCGTCCAGTAAAGAACAGATTGCTTGGCGGTCAGCGGTCGATCCCTGTACAGCGAGGAGAATTTGCCAACAGCTTGAGAGTATTTCTCGTTTTCCAGGACTTCCTTGAGTGCCTCTCCCAGGCTCTCCTCAGTGATCGAGAGCAGGTCGAGGGACAGACCGTATCCTGCGCTTTGCATGACCTCGGCGTTTCCAGGTTGGTCCCCGAAAATGGGCAGGGCCACCATGGGAACTCCGTGGTACTGGGACTCGGTGATGCCTCCCTTTCCAGCATGGGTGATGAAGAGTTTGGTGTTCGGATGAGCCAGAATGTCGTCTTGGGGCAGCCACTTCTTGTAGAGAATGTTGGGAGCATTGCCCGGTGTGTTCTCTAGGTCCTCCCACTTCCAGATCACGTTCTGCTTCAGACCAGAAAGGACTTTAAAAATAGTCTGAATAATTTCTGGTTTAACTGCAGAGCTCTTGATGTTGGAACCGAGGGAGAGGAGGACAGCTCCTTGCGACGACTTGGCCAGAAACTCCTCAATATCCTTGGGCAAGGGATCCGCCTTATCCTTTACCTGTATGCCTCCGATCTCGACAAGGCCAGGCACCATGGGTCGAATGGGACCTTCGCTAATCAAATGACAGCTGACGAAGGCCATGGAAATATTCTTCCGCAGCTCGGGCAGAGTCGGCTGATCTTTTCCCTCTCCAAAGGTCTCCTTGTATATGCCAGTCACCTTGGTGTCCATCATATTGACCATGAACATTACTAACAGGGATTTGGCGAAGTTCTGAGCACGGGCTGCCAAGCTCATGGGATGCGTGGCAGCGGACATAATAGGAACATAGGACAGCTCCGCAGGATTACCGGTGAACAAATCAATTACGCCCATGGGCGCTGCCGTCCAGTCCACGATTACGGGAACCTTCAGTCTATTGGCAACTCCCAATTGGAAGTCGTTTATGAAGTATCCCAAAATCATCAGGTCGAACTTGGTCTCGTAGATACGTTGGAACCTCGGGTCGGAGAGCAGTTCAGCCTGGGCGTCGATCATCACTTTCATTCCGTTCAAGATCCTATTCATTGTGCTAAACACTGAGTTCTTCTGCCCCGCCATGGTGGTCATCTGGTCATCCAGTTGGCGCTCCTGCTCCTCCGTCACTGGCACTACAATGATGTGAATATCCTTGTGCATCACCTTCGGCTGCATCATGGACACCACAGTCACATTGTGTCCAGCCTCGGCCAGGGTCTTGGCCAACGACATATGAATAATCAGGTGCGATTGACTGTGGCTGCTGAAGAGCCCCAGGATGTTGGCTCCTTGGGTTGATGCCACTACCGCGAGTAGCAACAGAAACACGGACCGAGTCGCCGCCATTTTATCAACTTTTTGGTTAACTTTTCTAGGTAAACGCGAATAAGAGACTGGCTGGTAACGTTTTTGGCTCTGGGTTTATATTGAATTTTACCAATACGCCAGTCATCCGCTTATCAACTCTCTTCGATTGCCAGCTATACTCTTATCTTTCTGCTCTTAGGGAACTGAATCGACTCTTTTTTTTATTGGGTAGTAATGGTAGAAAATAGATTAACCCTTTGCCATAATTTGATAAAATCTCTGACATAATACAGTTAAAGAAAAAAACTCCACTTCGTTTCATAAAAGATTAAATTATTTCATTTAAAGTTATACTATTGCGACTCAACTCTTTAAAAAAAAACCAAGAGAAACGATGTTTATCGAGATCCGGCAAGAGCATTTAATTAAATCTCATGAAATTATATAGGAGAGAGGGAATATAATTATACAGAAGAATATGAGCTTAATATTTACCAATAAAAATGAATTAGTTTATATACTAACTTCATTTTTAACAAATTAAACCATCGGTTAAATGTTCTGAGTTGGTGTGTCTTTGTTGCTATTCATATTCATATCAGATCTTATCAAAAATTGTTTTAATTCAATTTATTTTCACTAACTCTAAATTATACCCAAAAAATTGTATCTGGCAAAACCCATGCACAACTTGTAGTCCAATTTGTACAGGCTCTTTTACTCCTCATAAAATTTACCACAATTTTTTTACTTGCTTTTTATTTTAAACTAAAAGTATTCTTCATTTAAATTTTTAATAAAATAAGTATACAGTGCCAATTTAATGTTTCTTTAGTTTCTTTGAATTGTTCTTCGTGCTCCTTAATTTGCTCCAAACGGCTTTCACCAACAGGCGAACAATGAAGAGTATTAATAACAGGAACGATACCAGCAGTGCGTAGAGATCCAGGTTGTACAGCTCGATAGAGTTCATATGCACCGCAGGACTCTGCAGGTGGGGAGCTCCATGGTGCCGCAGGATGTACTCCGTCCAGTAAAGAACCGATTGCTTGGCGGTCAGCGGTCGATCCCTGTACAGCGAGGAGAATTTCCCAACTGCTTGGCTATATTTATCATTTTCCAGGACTTCCTTGAGTGCCTCTCCCAGGCTCTCCTCAGTGATCGAGAGCAGGTCGAGGGATAGACCGTATCCTGCGCTTTGCATGACCTCGGCGTTGCCAGGTTGGTCCCCGAAAATCGGCAGAGCCACCATGGGAACTCCGTGGTACTGGGACTCGGTGATGCCTCCCTTTCCAGCATGGGTGATGAAGAGTTTGGTGTTCGGATGAGCCAGAATGTCGTCTTGGGGCAACCACTTCTTGTAGAGAATGTTGGGAGCATTGCCCGGTGTTCTCTCCAGATCCTCCCACTTCCAGATCACGTTCTGCTTCAGACCAGAAAGCACTTTGAAAATAGTCTGAATAAGTTCTGGTTTAACTGCAGAGCTCTTGATGTTGGAACCGAGGGAGAGGAGAATAGCTCCTTGGGAAGACTTGGCCAGAAACTCCTCAATATCCTTCGGCAAGGGATCCGCCTTATCCTTCACCTGTATGCCTCCGATCTCGACAATACCTGGCACCATCGGGCGAATGGGACCTTCACTAATCAAATGACAGCTGACGAAGGCCATGGATATATTCTTTCTTAGCTCACTTACAGTCGGCAGATCTTGTTCTTCTCCAAAAGTCTCTTTATAAATACGATTAATGTGAGAGTTAAATATTATACTCAAGTATCTGATAAACAATTGCTTGGCCAGGTTCTCAGCTCGCTTCAGTAAACTCATGGGTTGCGTTGCAATGGTGGCTATGCTGGGCACATAGGAGAGTTCTGAGGGATTGCCGGTGTAATCGTCTATCAGGGGAATGGGCCGGGTCGTCCAGTCAATGATCACCGGAACCTTCAGCTTGTTTGCCACACCCAGCTGGAAGTCATTGAGGAAGTAACCCATGATCATCAGATCGAACTTCGTCTCGTAGATACGCTGGAAACTTGGGTGGGTGAGCAGGTCCGCCTGGGCTGTTACCATTACACTCATTCCGCTGAGGAGTCTGTTCAGAGTAGCTATTAAAGAATTCTTCTGACCCACCATGGTGGTTAGTTGTTCATCCAGTATGCGCTCCTGCTGCTCCGTCACAGGCACTACAATGAGGTGAATATCCTTGTGCATCACCTTCGGCTGCATCATGGTCACCACTGTCACATTGTGTCCAGCCTCGGCCAGGGTCTTGGCTACCGACATGTGAATAATCAGGTGCGATTGACTGTGGCTGCTGAAGAGCCCCAGGATGTTGGCTCCTTGGGTTGATGTTACCACCGCGAGTAGCAGAAGAAATACGGATCGAGTCACCAACATTTTCTCTCCTTTTGACTTGACTTCTTCGGGCAAAACCGAATAATGAACTAACTTTGCTGAGTTTCTTCACCAGTTGCTGGTTATTCGGCTCTCATCGATACCCTTATCAAAGTGTTAAAACACTCAGAAGACTCTTTATCATTGGCTAGTAACAGTTTTGAAAATATACCTTCGGTCTAGACATTATTTAGAAGAATGTAAAGTGGCCGTTTTATTATTTCAAAAGTGCAATTTGAAGAAAAATTATGAGAGCAGTTTTTTATAATATTTTTTATTTACAATTAATTATTGTTCATTGTTTCTTTAGTTTATTATATGATAATTATTTTGGTCCCGAAGTTTGTTCCAGGTGAATTTTACAACCAAACTTGTTAAAAGCACAATCACAGCCACGATCGTTAAAAGTATAACAAAGAGGTCCTGATTGTAGTTAGTATTTTAAATATAATTTCCCTGTATTCCAAACAATTAACATTAAAATCGATTTGTATGCGTAGTTTCCCCATTGTCTGGTCAATGAGACTCAGTGAAATATACATACATATGTAGGTTTAATTGACCAAATCTCCAAAAGAGGCAGTCAAACATTTATGTGGCCTTATTCATAAAATAATCAGGTTTCTTCGACACCCGCCGAACACTCACCTACAAAGAGAGGCTACTTTAAATTAGTCAAGAAACATTTGGTAGCTGAAACCCTAAGAGCTGATAAAACGAGCCATAAACACAGCTCATAACAATATTGCAACAAACACCATAAAGAAGCGGAAAGGCTCAGCCATTAAGCGATAATAAAGATTAAAAGTTGGTTGAGAGAGTCTTTGGCTCCAGCAGAAAAATATAAGAGTAAAGCATCGAGTACATTCAAATTAAAAGTATAATTAAAGCTTGAAATCTTCTATAAAACCCACCGTACTAGCTAATTAAGTGTGCTATTTTATTTACAGATTACCCCTATGAATGAACCTTATTGCCCTTTGAATCCTATCAACCTACTTGAATTTCTTGCTTCCCGGCGGCAGGGGATTCTTATCCATCCGCAGCAACTGCTGATTCTGGCCCTTGATGTGACCCCAGTGATTAATCTCCCTCAGCTCCAGATCAAACTCCTTCATAGTTTGCCTCAATTCCGGATAGAGATGCTTGAGCACACAGTGATCAAGCGTTGGGAATAGGTGATGCAGAGCATGTTCCCCGAAGTGAGTTAGCACCAGAAGATCGGACCACTTGATGTCTCCGCGATCGATGATCGTGTCCATCTGGTAAAGACCCCAATCCAAGTCCTTACGTTGGGCATCGCCGTCGTGCAGAATCCGAGGGTCGTGATGGGCTGCAGTGAGACCCACGAAACCAAAAATAAAGCTACCTATGGCGACGATGATCTGCCAGCTGACTAAGGAGGCCTTCAAGCCCACTCCAGTGGATAAATAAAGAAAGGCCGGTAAACTAAGGCCTATTAGATCGTCCCAGTGCATAAGATTCCGCTTGGTCAGGGAGAGAACCAAACTACAAATAAATACAAGGTATTTTTGTAATATATATAGTATAAGGAATTACCAGCACTCACCGCAGTATTATTTGCTCTTGGAACAAGACCACATAGACCACCGGTGAGATCAACACCGAGATCCATCGTTGCATTTTACTGGCATACCGGCGGCCGGGTATCCAGCACATGAAGGGCTCGAACATGGACATCTCCAGGTCATGCAGGGAGTTCGCATACACATGATGCGACAGGGCATGCGAAATGCGCCAGTTCCGGAAGTTCATCATCGTCAGATTGAAGCTGTACATCCGCCAGCTGTCCCGCTGATGGAAGTAGTTGTGCGTGGAGGTGGCCACCCAACAGAGCGCCAGCCCAGCCAGGGATCGGATGAGTAGTGAGTCCAGAACTGTGCCGGCCCAACTCAGCAAGAAGACGGAGATCAGGATGGCCAAGTGCAGAAACTGAAAAGTAGGGGTTGAGAGTGTGTAAATTGCATTGATTATCTTTAAAACTAATTAATTAAGAGCTTAAGATGTGAATATTGTCTTTACAGATCCGCAAAACCACAAATATTGAATAACAAAGACTGTCTTCAAATAATGTAATTCCATATACTTATATACATCTTTAAGAAGCCATACAGAGAATCTACCAATAAATTCGTAATAATCAGCATGAGTTGACTAGAATGGTTAAACCGCTCTCATCAAAGATTCCATATAAAAAGAAAATGGTAAAATTGTATTCATTAATTTAAGACATTATCCATTCTAATACTTTATACTGCAAGTATTAGATGAAAGATTGGATACTTAATGAATCTCGCAAAAAATACAGATTTTAGAGACATAGTACCAAGTATCTAATGCAGATTTTTCTAGGTAAATTTATGTAATAAACCTACTTCCGTTTTCCTGGTGGGCGAGTAATCCAGTTTCCTTAGCTTTTCACGCACTCGCCGCTTCAGGGTCATGTAGAAACCATCGTCCTTCAGCGTGAACTTGTAGTTTCGCGGCCTCGAGGCCTTTCGCACCTCGAATTTGCCCAGCATTCCGCGGGCTCTCTCCTCGATGTGATGCGACTCGAAGGGCTCGGTGATGTCCGTGCCCCTTGTGGACTCAATCCAGAAGGCGCCGCCCGGATGCCGAGCGGCAAAGTCCGTTAAGTCGTAGAGCTTATCGTTAATGCGCCAAAGACCTTCAGCCTCGTCATCCGCATTTTTGCCCTCCAGCCAGCTTTAAAAGTTTGTATCTCTTAAGCGATTCGAAAGCAAAACTAAAAAAAATAATTAGCTACTGACCTTTCACCCGTGATGGGTCTATACTGGCGGTAGCTCGGATAAGTCCTAGATATCCCGGACACCTTCCACTCATCCTCTTTCACATTGGGAGCCATTATCTGCACCACGACGAACACAAATAATTGGAGTTAATTATAGGTATTAGGTATAGGAAATGCTGATAACTTGCCTGTGGATTCCCAAGTTCAACTTAATGCTCACTCAGGGCAACCGGTCGCTCTGAGCACCCCAGCGAAGACAGACCGCCGGGTTTGTTTACGAAGTGCTACTAAACTTTTATTTGGAGCGGCGCTCGCCTTTTGTTTTCGTATCACAACACTCGCACGATCAATTGGAAAAGCTCTGGTCGGAGAGTATAATTAATCGAGAGCTTTATGAACAGTCTCTCTCTCTCACGGCTCACTATCGTGGATCAAGGGAACTGAATATATAATATGGAAATGGTATTCAAATCCCCCAATAACTTATAATCACCAAGCCGGGTTCTTATGAGAGTTGCGGGTATACTGTATTCATTTTAATTTTCAAGCTAAACAGGGTTTTATTCAACCTTTAGAACTGTTTATGTGTTTTAGGATTATTACAAAACACTTATTTTTATGAAGCCTTGTTTATTTTTACCTATAATATTTAATTAAACACTTTTTGTTGCCATAAAGGTAATCTAAGCTTTGAAATATCTGGTTTGTAGAGTTTTGTGAATCATTTAAAAATCGATGCATGGTATAAGTTGCTTTGTTTTTCTCTACCTTCTGGGGGGACCCTGTATTTCCTTACATTATAAAGCATAAAATTTCCTTAAGGTCCGAAATGATTAGATTATAAACGATCCCTGACTACCCCCAACAACTGTTTAGATTTCGGCTAGACTCGTGCTAGCCAGCGAAGCCTGCGTTCCTATCAAATTTGTTTAGGACCAACACCACTGGCCTATTGTCGCCGGCAGAGTCTGGAGCGATAACCGTGCCCACACTGAGATTTCACCTCTTGAAACTTTGATAGGAATAAATGTGAGAACAAATTCAAATACAAAACAAAACAGACGTAATATTTCCGAGACGGCAGCTGTGCCCCCACCGTGCGGCGCTGATAAGGCGCAGAGACATCTTATCAAAATGGAAACGTTCCGTACTTCCTATCGATTTTCGGTTTATATAATCTTTCAAGATTCTGGCCGCGCATAAAACAGTCGAACGAATGCTTATTCCATCCAGTTTGATTCGGGAAGAGCAGCCGATCGGTAGCTAAATCTTTGAACGTTTTGTCAAGCATCAAAGGATCTTAGAACCCCAGGACAATGGTCATCGAGGAGTGGAAGAAGAGTGGCATTGCCACCAAATTTCCCACCTACCGGAACTCGCCCCTAATTACCACTCACAGCTGGCAGAAGGGCAAGCGGGAGGACGACCGAGCCGAAGGACTCTGGCGCATCTACGATGGCATCTACGACTTCACCGAGTTCATAGACAAGCATCCTGGCGGCACCTTCTGGATCCGCGAAACCAAAGGCACCGACATCACCGAGGCCTTCGAGGCGCACCATCTGACGACGACGCCCCAGAAGATGATCGCCAAGTACAAGGTTCGAGATGCAGCAGAGCCCAGGATCTACACCCTGACCCTCGAGGAAGGAGGCTTCTACAAGACCCTCAAGGAGCGAGTGCGCGAACAGCTGAAGACCGTCGACAAGAGTCCGAAGAGGAAGAGTGATGTGAGTTTTGAACAAAAGAATTTAATATTTTTTTCAAATATTTCTTGGGTGTTAAATAATTAACCTATCTTTTTGTGTAAAAGAATAGCAAAGCCGTAAAATATTAGCTAGCATAGTTTCGTAATTAATACATTTTCCATATCAGTTATATATTTCTTATCAGTTACATATTGATAAAGGAGCCAAAAGTCTAATATAAATATAATCGCTGACTTATATTTCACCTGTCAGAGCGCTTTAATAAATGTTTTACTACTGATATGACAATCAAGCTAAAAGGGTGTTTGATTAGAATAACAAAATAACATAAATAAATTACAAATATACAGGCTTAAAAACATAAACTGTTACCTTAAAATTTTAAGATTGCTTAATCCTTGAAATCAAATAATTCAGAATGAGAAATTAATTTATGAAGCATACAATAATAAATAACTATATTATTATCCCCCACAGTTGATCCACTTTGGCTTGATTGTCGCCCTCTACATCTTCGGCATTGCGAGTGTCAAGTTCAATAGCATTTTGGCTCTGATCCTGGCGGGAGTTTCCCTCTGCTGGACTGTGATCGTGTCCCACAACTACTTCCATCGCCGGGACAACTGGCAGATGTACGCCTTCAACCTGGGCCTGATGAACTTCTCCGCCTGGCGAGTGTCCCATGCGCTGTCGCACCACATATACCCCAACTCCTACTTCGACCTGGAGCTGTCCATGTTCGAGCCGCTGCTGTGCTGGGTGCCCAATGCGCACATCAAGAGCAAGGCCATGCGCTACGTGTCCTGGGTGACGGAGCCGGTGGCCTATGCCCTGGCCTTCTTCATACAGATAGGCACACGGTGAGTGACTGCTGCCTGACTATTTCGACGTAGATGTCGACGTAATCCACACCTAATCTGAAATGATGTATGATTTTACAGTATTTTCTACTCGCTGCGCCACACGAACATCTTGTACTGGCACGACCTGCTGCCGCTGAGCATTCCCGCAGCCATCTATCTGGGAACGGGCGGATCCCTCGGCCTGTGGGTCTGCGTTCGCACTTGGCTGGCGATGACGTCGATCGCCAGCTTCAGCTTCTGTTTGATCGGCTTGAATGCGGCGCATCACGACCCGGAGATCTACCACGAGGGCGATGCCAATCGCGAGGATCGCGACTGGGGCCTCTTCCAGGTGGACACGATCATCGATCGCGGTGACCTCAAGGGGTCGCAGTTCCTGGTGCTCACCCACTTCGGCGACCATGTGCTGCACCATCTCTTCCCCACGCTGGACCACGGCCTGCTGCCCGCCCTCTATCCGGTGCTGTACGAGACCCTGGACGAGTTCAAGGGTCAATTGCGCGAGTGCAACCACATTGAGCACATGATTGGCCAGCACAAGCAGCTGCTGCGCATCGAGCCCAATCCCAGGGCTCCGGGAGCGGGAAAGTGAGACTTAGACAAATACTTCTTATAAATAATTATAAACTCTTCTGGAATGTAGTATAATTTATTTGCCAATTTTTATATAATTTAAATAATTGTGAATAATAGGGATTACAAATTTCCATATATTACTTGTGTCTGTCATTTCCAGACTCTTATCGGTTTGCACTTTCCAAAAATTTCAATAATTTTACAAATTGTATACTTGTTTCAAAAGCAAAGGTAACTTAATTTCTGTCCAACTCATTCGTTTTGGGTATTTTACCCCTTTCTTTCCTTCCTGATTTTGCGACTTTAAAATCTGAAATCTAAACTTTTGTGGTAATTTCACCTTTCGAGCCCTAAATGAGATAATTAGAAAGAAAATCAAAAGATCGGCAATGATGATTACCTATAGCAGGCGGCTGCGACTCGTATGGACGGTGGGGCGCAGGAAATTAAAGAGCAGGAGAATCAGGTTACTGGAGAACTGGTAAAACTTTTGCCATATTGGATAAATGAGACCAGATCTTTGGATGATTGACACTTCCTGGCTTGTCTGAGGAGTTAGACTCAATCTGCTGATGGACTCCGAGCAGAAACCCAAGAAGTGGGGGCTGCTGTTCCTCTGGCAAAGTTCGGTGATCTGGGCCCTAATCCTTTCCAGCTCAGCGGATTGTCTAAATGGAAATCAATAACACAGTTGTAATATCTGGAATCTAAACTTAAATCTGTAACAGTTGTACAACAGTGCGTATGGGTAATAAAATGTACATCAGTGCGTATGCGCAATATTCATAACTCACTCCTTGCCATTCCGTTTCTTCTCTTCGAGTGCTGCCCCCAGAGTTTTGATTCTTGCAGCCTTTTCAGCCAGCTCGTGCTGGGCCACCTCCTGGGCCTTCTTATACTGGGCTTTCTTGCAGTCTGCCAGGATGATCTTCTTGAGGAGCTCCTCGTTATCCAGCTGCAGTTGATGTCTAGATCGCTGCTCTTCGGACAACTGTTTTTGGAGGTTGCGCTGCTCCGACAGGGCTCCAAAAAGTTCCCTCTTGGTTTGAACGGAAATCTCTTCCAGATCTTTGAGCTATTTGGCATATAGGAGATATATTTCATCAACTTCTCAACTTCTCAGGCCATCTTACCTCCTGCCTGGATTTGTTCAGTTCCTCACACAGTTGAATTTTTTCAGCTGTAAGACTCTGAAGCGAGCTGGTCAGGCTTTCGCAGGACGAGCGGACCTTGCTGATGCTCATGTGCGAGTGCTTCAGTTCCAGTTGGAGTTCGCTATTACGTTTCTGCTCCACACGCATCACCGTGTTCAAGACATGCAGTTCGTTTTTGGTCTTCATGGTCTACGAGTTCAAGGTAAATGATCCTTTGATGAATACGGCTACGAATTCCTAAAATACTCACGCTGTTCTGAAGTCCCTGCACCACTTGCTGCAGATCGCGGACCTCTTCTCGTCTCTGACGCCAGGCGTTTAGCATAAAACTGGCCAGGACCCTCTTGCTGGTGTCCGATTTCCAAGAGGACTGTGTGGTTGCAGATTCCCCCGCGGTCAACCTAATTGTGCCCTGTTGCTCACCAGAAGCATCCGCCTGGTGGACTGGACAGTTCCTGCATCGGAAATCAACGATCCCATTCTCCTGCTTCGCCATTTTATATTCCGGCATTAAAACACTCTTCAGATCCACCGGTGTGTAGAAGTCTTAAAAGCTAAACTATAATTTTGGCTTTTGTTGCAGCTGATTATAAAATGTGATATAATGTTTTTTAAATTTCTTACCGGTTGTGTTTCTAAAACGAAAGGAAGGGCTGGACTACAATAAAGTTTTAGGCAATGGCTACTGAATCAAAATATGGGTATACAAATGCGTCTAAATCAGAAAAGAAACTACTTGTATTTATGTGGTCATTGTTCTGTTCCTACTTTTGTGAACCGATATTTCTTGATTGGTATCCCAGAAGCAAAGAGTAATTCCCACATATCCTGACCTCCAATAATTTTATAAAATAAAATACCATTCGTTTTTAATTGATTTACATTTATTTTGTTCCTTTTTTGTATACTTTTCATTTAGTGTCGAGTGATGATCTTATCTCATTATCATTGATTGGTAGAATCAAAGGTTAAACATAAACATAGGCGCAGTGTATAGCTCGTGTCGTCCGTGGGTCTTGTCCGGTCTGTACGACAAATATATATCTTTGCGAATACATATAGAACAAGGGTTCGAAGTTCGAACAGCGGGCGACATTTGCCGCTGGTGGACGCCGTCGCGGGGCCTTCACTTTGACGGGGCTCTCTCAATTCGCGATCTTTCTCATTGTGGTGGTGTCTCGAGATTCGAAGGTTCTTTGACAGTTAGTTGGTTGGTGGTTGAATGCATTTCGAAAGTTGTATAAAAATATATAAATACAAATACAATACAGGTCTCGCGAGCAGCGTCCCCGTGGCAAATGTCGCGCTTACACAAAAGCCAGATCTACTCGGTGGATTGATTGGATGCTACACAGTTCACTTATGTATGCTAATCGATCGGATCGATCGGATCGATTCGGTGTTATTTGGTTGTTGTTCTTTTTGCCTAAGTGCATTTGGCGATGTTGTTTGATGGTGGTTTGCCTCCCGTCGTTTTCGATATATATTTTGTTATAGTTTTATTATTTTGTTTTTAAATTAAGAAATTAAATTAAAATCATAAACATAATCATTATGAAATATCATTTAAAATAAATTAAAAAATGAAATGGCATTTAGAATTCGTTTTCAGGAGCAAGGTCGAATCTTGGTGGGAAGGCCAATCCGTCGAATTGTGGCCTAACGGACGTCGCACGGGGCTGTGGGGTAGAAAGGCAGAAAGGAAAATAGTTTAGTTAAGTTTCCACACGTAATTATCAAGTGTATAAACATGCTGGGGCTGGGACAAGTCACCAATTCGGGCTGACTGACTGATTGGGGTAACGAGAAACGATAACGAGAACTCCTTGCACTCTCTCAGCACGTTTTGTAGTGCTAGCGAGAGCGAAGGTGAAATAACTGGTAACCAAGGTACGAAGTGAGCGTACGTAAATGCTCTTCGAGAGAGATAAAGAGAGAGAGAGTGTGGCATACTGGGGTTGACTAGTGTCGAATGAGAGAGGACGAGACGACATGATAACGAATGATTTCGATCGATAACGAGCGAGACAACGAGATGAGAACTGACTGACTAAGTAGTTGCTGGTGCAAGTGTGAGGGGGAGTGGTTTCGGTGGGGAATAGTTCCGACACAACACAAGAACGGGTCAAGACGTGCACACACACGTCCACTTACAAATGTTTCAAGAAAGTTTTTTACTGCTCCAGCAGCGCGCTCTTGCGGCCCTTTGACGCTGTCGGCTGCAGTACACATGTACAAATACAGTTTATAATAATATAGTGGAAGAATAGTATTGTTTTTGTAAATGGTTTGTAGAGAAAGCAATTCGATTGATTTAGCCTTGTGCTACTGTTGGTTGCTTGATTGCTTTATTACTGCTTTGCTTTTTTCTTTTTTTCTGTTTTTCTTGCTTTTCGTTTGGTTTTCTGTCAAAATGAACGCATTTTTGGTTGGTATTCGATGATTTGATCCTTCGATTTCTGATTTGATTTGTGGGTGGCCTCTAATTTTTACATTTTTGTCTGCTAGCGAATGTCGTATGATGCATCTATATTATTGTTATTAGTATTTATTTTATAATAATTCTTATAAGCTATAATTCTCTTTGCATGGTTTTGTTCTCTCATTATCGTAATTGAACCATAATTGGATCGCTATATAGATTTTTTTTCACTTGGTGGTGGTGCCTCAGATTTAGATCTGTTTTTTTGTGGTAAGCGGAGAGCATAATATGAAAGGGAAGAATATACACATTATTCAAAAACTGATCTGAAGAGATCGTGAGCGAGAGTGAGATGGCTATTGCAGCAAAATGGAGGCTCTGTGTTTGTTGAGTGAAAGGTTCAAGGGAATTTCTTTTTCATTTCCTTTTTTCTCAGAGGAAATCTGATGGATTCTTAAGGGGCATATGGGTCCAGGGGTGATGAGGGGTAAGTAAGTGAGTATCCTTTTAGAGACTTACCGCTGGGCTGGCACCACGACCGACAGAACCGGCACGTCCCTTGGCGCGGAATTTGCTGATGGCCTGCTCGGCCAGATCGGCACGCTCCTCGGCCTCCTCCAGCTCCTGCTGAGCCTTGCGGAATTTGGCCAGGTTGAGGGCGGCGATCTCCTCGGCCTCCTCGATCTGCCTCTTGTATGTCTTGATCTTCTGTTGCAGCTTGTCGACCAGATCCTGCATGCGCTCGTGGTTCTTGCGGTCCTCCTCGGACTGGAAGCTCAGCTCCTTGACGCGACGCTCGGACTTGCGCAAGTTCTTCTGGGCATCGGCGTGTCTCCTCTGCTCACCATCCAGCTCGTTCTCGAGCTCGCGGACGCGCTGCTCCAGCTTCTGGATGGCCTTCTTGCCTCCCTTAAGGGCATTGGCCTCGGCCTCGTCCAGACGGACCTGCAGTTCCTTGATCTGCTGCTCCAGGGCCTTCCTCAATTTCTCCTGGGTCTGGGCATGATCCTGCTCAGCGCGGAGCTCATCGGCCAGGCGGGCGGCATCGACCATAGCCTTCTTGGCCTTCTCCTCGGAGTTCTTGGCTTCGTTGAGGAGCTCGTCCAGGTCGGAGTGCAGGGTCTGCAGCTCGGACTCCAGCTTCCTCTTGGCAGCGGAGATGGAGGCGTTCTGGGCGGACACCTCGTTCAACTGCTCGTGGGCATCGGCCAGCTCCTGCTCGGCCTGGCGACGGCCGCGGTCGGCCTGCTCCAACAGAGTGCGCGACTCCTCCAGTTCGTTCTGGAGGGCGTTGGCACGACGCTCGGAGATACCCAGCTGTTCGCGGGCATCGTCGCGGGCGCGCTGCTCCTCCTCGAGGGCAGTCTGGATGTCCTTCAACTGCTGCTGGTAACGCTTGATGTTCTTCTGGGCCTCGGCGTTAGCCTAAAGTGGGGGAAAAAAGCAAAAACGAATGCAAATTAGATTAAATAAGATCAATAAGTCCTTGTGTGAGTACCCACCTTGTTGGCGTGATCCAGAGCAATCTCCAGCTCGTTGATGTCAGCCTCCAGCTTCTTCTTCATGCGCAGGGCCTCAGCCTTGCCCTTGGCCTCAGCCTCGAGGGAGGCTTGCATGGAGTCGAGGGCGCGCTGGTGGTTCTTGCGGGTGTTCTCGAACTCCTCTTCCTTCTCCTGGATGCGGCGATCGATTTCCTGGCGCACCTGGGACAGCTCCAGCTGGGCGCGGAGCACCTTGTTCTCCTCCTGCTCAAGGGCGGCCTCAGCCTCCTCAAGGGCAGCCTGGAGCTCGTCCTTCTCAGCCTCCAGGCGCTTGCGGGCCTTCTCGATCTCATGGATGTTGCGGCCACCCTCACCGATCTGGTCGAGCAGGTCCTTGACCTCATCAGCCAGATTCTTGTTCTCACGACGCACAGCCTCCAGCTGCTCCTGGCCCTCCTCGTAGGCGCCCTTAAGACGGAACAACTCGGTGGAGTAGTTGCGGCACTCCTTCTGGGAGGCATCCAGCTCGGCGGCCAGATCGTCGACCTTGAGCTTCCACTCGCCGATGATCTTGTCGAAGGCCTTCTGCTTCTTCTCGGCAGCATTGGCAATGGCGTTGGCACGGTCCACCTCCAGCTGCAGATCCTCCACCTCGGTGGACAGACGCTGCTTGGTCTTCTCCAGACCGATGCACTTCTGGTTGAGCGACTCAATGGTCTCCTCAGCCTCAGCCAGGCGGGCCTGCAGCTTCCTCTTGGCCTCCTCCAGCTCCTCAGAGCGGGCGACGCCATCGGACTCGTACTTGCTGCGCCACACCTGGGACTCAGCGTTGGCCTTGGACAGCTGGCGCTGCAGATCGGCCTTGCCCTCGGCCTCCTCCTCAACCTGCTCGCGCAGATTGTCCAGGTCGTGCTCCAAGTTGCGGAACTTGCCCAGGAGGGTGGCGCGTTCGCGCGACTCCTCGTCGGCCAGACGCTTGGTGTCCTCCAACTGGGTGGTCAGGGAGATCTTGATCTTGGACAGCTGAGACACCTGGGACTCGGCCTCCTCCAGCTGGCGGAGCAGATCGGAGTTCTCAATGGACAGCTTCTTCTTGCTGGCATCGAAGTCGTTCAGAGTCCTGTTGGTCTCATCCAGTTTCGACTGCACCTCGTTGAGGGTGTGCTGCAGCTGCTTGGCGATCTTCTCCTGGGCAGCCTGTTTGGGGAATGGGTTTGGAAAGTGTCTTCATTAGTATCGGCTCGGGCTGTGTACTCTTCTCGGTTGAAAGTGTGGCATATTGGTTTCGTGTGAGGTGCTGTACAAGGCATAAGGAGT
Organism: Drosophila nikananu; assembly: GCA_008042635.1. NCBI lineage: Eukaryota > Metazoa > Arthropoda > Insecta > Diptera > Drosophilidae > Drosophila > Drosophila nikananu. Next base: position 36,917 of record VNJV01016271.1, read on the forward strand.
TAGTAGATCAAGCGTGGATATTACTCAAGTGGAGGGTGGGTCGTTTTAGTTCTTTTTACATAATTGTTTTCAAAGGGGTATTTCGGTCTGGTTGCTTGGCAACTACGTTGATGCTATACACAGATGTAGACTTGGAAAAACTAGAACTTTCAGCATTTCAATTTACAGCATCGCGTTGAGAGCGCTTACGCATATATAGAGATCAATTTCAATACCTTCTCGTTGGTAATGTGGTCGACACCGGCGCGCAGGTCGTTCAACTGGCCGTAGTACTCGTTCTTCTCCTTCTCAGCCCTATTTTAAACAGATAGATAGAGACACAGAGGTTCGTATTTCACGGGTTAGTTAATGTCTTGTGGGGGGGGGGATAGAGAGACAGACACAGTAGGCAAAATATATAGAGGCGAGAAGCGAGCGACTTGGTGTCCTTTCGTTGAACCTTCGAGAGACGTTTCCTTATATTAGACAGAGAGATAGAGTGTGAGAGGGGCACACACAGACGTAGTTTCGTTGTACGTAGTTGTGTGGTTTGCTTTTTTTTATTTGGTTGTAACATGCAGTTCGGTTCAGTGTGATTCTGTATATGTGTGGAGCCCTGGGCGCCCAGACAGGAGCAGTGTCCTCGTCAGGCGCCACTTGTCACGACATATTACCTTATCGCGACCCAACTGATCGCAGGCGGTACGAGTCTGATTCAGCTCGTTGTGGCAAGTCTGGCGATCGTGCTCGGCCCTAGTTTAGCAAATGGGTAAAAGAGCAAATATCTATTAGGTTCATCGGTTCAGTAACCAAGTCGTCCTGGAGATTACACCAAGATCTCTCTCTGTCTGATTCTCGGTTGCACCTGAAAAAGCTAGCTAAAAGTCGAGTAATTTGTGCTGTACTTACTTGGCCTTCAGCTTGTTGAGCTGATCAACCTGCTCGGCCATCTCGGCGACGGCATCGTTGTGCTTCTTGCGCAGGTTAGCCAGGGTGGACTCGTGCTGGATGTTGGCCTCCTCAAGATCGCGACGCAGCTTGCTGAGCTCGGCCTCGCGCTTCTTGTTGAGCTCAATCTGGGCAGAGGTGGCACCGCCAGCCTCCTCCAGACGCTCGCCCAATTCCTCGAGTTCGCGGGCCAGATCGGCGCGCTGCTTCTCAGCCTTGGCGCGGGCCTGGCGCTCAGCCTCGACCTCCTCCTCCAGCTCCTCGATGCGGGCCTGCAGCTCCTTGATCTGGCGCTGGTGCTTGCCAACAACGACCTGCTCATCCTCGAGCTTGGCGGTGATGGAGGACAGCTCCTTGTCCTTGCGCTGGATGGTCTGCTCGAGCTCCTTCTTGTTGCGCTCCAGATCGGCGACAGCCTCCTGGGTGAGCTTGAGGTCGCCCTCAACCTTGCGCTTGGACTTCTCAACATCGCCGCGCACCTTCTTCTCGCGCTCCAGCGAGTCCTCGAGCTCATCGAGGGTCTGCTCGAGCTTGGCCTTAACCTTGTTCAAGTGGTTGATCTTGTCCTCGGCGGACTGGAGCTCCTCACCGGTCTTCTGGTTGGTCTCGCCCTGCATCTTCTTCTCCTTGTTCAGCTTGTTGATGAGCTCATCCTGGTGGGCGATCTCGTCGTTCAAGTTGCGGATCTGGTGATCCTTGGTGGCCTTGTCCTGCTCGGCCTTCTGGACGTTCAACTCCAGATCCTCGATGTCCTTCTTCAGGCCAGAGATCTCCTGGTCGGCCTTCTTCTTCTGCTGGAACAGCTGGTTGCGGGCATCTTCCTCCTGAGTCAGGCGCTCTTGGATGTCCTATGGCAATTGAATAAGAATGGAGAAGGTGAGGGTGCGGCCGGGTTAAGTGGGTGAGTAAGTGAGTGGTGAGTGGTCACTGCTAAATTTAGCCAATTGCGCAAATGGCTCGAAATAGCCGAGCAACTTCCATGCTCGATTGCACTTGATCAATTTAGCGTTTTCCGCTTTCGCGGATCTTGGATTGATGCCATCATTTAAATGGACCTGATTCGGTGTGGGATTAATGGGCTTTGGGTCTTAATACTTACGCGCAGCTGGTTCTCGAGGTCGTTCTTCTGGGCGGTCAACTTGGAGTTGCGCTCCTGGAAGTCCTGCAGCTGACCCTTCTCGCCGGACAGGGAGTCCAGCAGGGCGGTCTTCTCAGCCAACAGCTTGGCGTTGAGGGCCTCCAGCTCCTTGCGTACTTTCACTTCAGCGGCATGCAGTTCCTCAGCCTTCTTGGCCTTCTCCTCCAGACGCTGTAAGTCATTGGAAGCATTCGATGGGTTAGTAAAGGAGCCGCCAGAGCTGCTGCTCTCCTCAGCTGGCTGGGCGGCTGGTGGCGGTGGTTCGACGGGTGTGGGTTCTGCGGCAGCTGCAGCAGGAGGTGCTTCCTCAGCTGGTGGGGCAGCAGCCTCGGCTGGAGGGGCTTCCTCAGTGGCAGCAGTGGGTGTGGTTGCTTCGGAGGATTTTTTCGTTTTCTTGGTTTTCTTTTCATCGGCCATAGTGGTAGATCACTTTCAATAACTCCCTTTCGCTTTCAAACTCTCTCGGCTTTAACTGATCACTTTTGCTAATACTTTTCCCTTTTTTATATCCCCCACTCTAGCTATAATGCCAGTTAACTCCACTTTCGAGTTCGTTATATCAAGATGCTCCCCTGGTAAGCTAGTCAACCCTTGTGGCTTGTGCTCTGTTCGATTGGTACTTCGTTGGGGGTTCGTTTGTGGTACGCGTTACCGCGACGACGACTGGTCAAACACAACTGGAATGGCTGCTGCAAATGCACTGGGCCACTTGGGCTATAAAATTAGCAAAAACGCCCCGAAGCGAGCAGCGCTGAGCAGAGCAGCGCCACGGCAGCTGCTGCCACTTGGCATGTGTGTAATCGCCTTGTGGTCAGGAGGAGGAGGAGGTTGCCATCATAATTCACAAATCGCTGCCATCGGTGCTTGGGGGCTTGGGTATGGGGCCTATCAATTCGCACTTGTGCGGCGGGGCCAGCAGGTGTACCATCTTAGGTATATATAGAAATACACACATATACCACGGATGGTGCGTGATGTGTGTGTATACATCATGTTAAATTACTCATCGGGAAAAGGAACTATACGTGGGCATCTCCTCGCTCATTTTTTATTATTTAATTAGCAAGCTAATTGGCAAACTAATTGTGGCTCTTAAAGAAATGCCCGAGCTATGCGGCAGGGCCCAGAATAGACCCAGCAGCGCCAGTCATAACTTCTCACCAAGATGTATGTGCGGGGGAACTATTATATGTAGCGTGCACATGGGATTTTTGAGGGGTGAACGAGTTATGGGATTCCAGCGAAAAGTTTCGCTGGGGTAAACAGTGGCCACATTTGGGCCGAAAGTGCAAAGAGATTATGACAGCATCTATTTTTGGCAGCCCCCCGGCGATTGGAATCAGATCGTATCGATATGTTCGGGGCAGCTGCTCTAAGTGGGTGGATGTTGTTTTCAGTTTTCTGATTTCTGATTTCATATATCGGTTTTTAGTTCTAGTGAGCATGGGTTGCATGTCCGTGCTGCAGGTATTAAGTTGTGTGCTTAATTAAGCGAAAGAATTTCGCATTGCAACAATTTTTGTGGCCATTGGCTAAAATAAGATTTGAGTTTTGGGGATTGGATTGGTGCAGCTGCCCGGACCCATCCAATTACCCCAGACAATGAGCGGGGCTGGCTAACCAAATTCGAACGGAATGGACATACCAGGGCTACATCAGCAAAGTCTTTCGCTTGATTGCCACTGGCAACTGCTCCGTCCAAGTTCACACACACTCGTCGAACCACTCGTCGTGCCACCAAACGCTGGCAGACGCCGCTGACGAAGATGTCCCCTGTTCCCATGTTTGCTATACTCACGGCAATCTCATCCTCGATGCGGCTGACGTTGAGGAGGGGCTTGACCTTCTGCCACAGCTTGTACCAGGGCCAGGTACGGAGCTGCAGGTACTTGCGCAGGTTGCGCTGGACAACCTTGAGGGCGACGCGCTGCTCCTGGAGCTTCTTGAAGCCCTTGCGGGCCAGGTAACCACGAGCCCAGGCCTGCATCCAGGACATGATCTTGCCCAGACGCTCATCACGGAACTCCTCCATCTGACCCAGGACACCGGCGCGGAAGAACACCTGTTTGTGGTTTAAGTGGGGGTTGTGTGTGGGGGTTGGGGAGAAATAATAATAAGTTAGTCTTCTGTTTGCTTTGCAACCTGAAGAGCGCGTGCACTAAGCGGAACCAAAAATTATCCGGGGAGCTTTTGGGTAAACAACTCGGATTCTTTTGGTTCTTTTTCTTATTTTTTTGCTTTTGCATAAGCGGTTCTTCAAAAACACTTTTGGACAGGTTGAACTGGGATAGATAGAGGATGGATGGTTTGGAACAATAACACAGAAAGTACATCAAATCACAAGACACACAATTCAAGACAAACAACATATATGGGTTTAGTGAATCAGGAATGGAGATGGGATTAGGGGTACAGGCAGATGAAATAACACTCAGATGAGACTCAGGCAAGGCAAGAGATATGTATGCACCAGAGCAAACGCCCCACAACACAATCCCCGACAAGAGCTGTGTACTAGCAGCTGAAAGTGTCACGGTTGGGCTATGGAATGCTGATCAGGAGTGGAATATCTTGTAGTAGGCAGCGAAAGTGTGCAAGCAATGGTGAAGAGTTGTAAAGAAGTGCAGACACGTATGGCGAATAGGCGAATGAAGCCGGGATATTATCCTCCAAAATGCCCAGACTCGACTTAAGGCACAGACAAAACCAAAGCTAGTGGCTGTGCTTTAACTCAAATTTAGCAACTGAAAAGGATACATTCTCCAGATTCAAGCGGAAAAAGTATAAAAGTGCAGTGTACGCTTTGTGGCTGTGAATGAATTTCGTAAGATATATTGTCTGCCATATACCTTTGTGTTACCCAAACGGTACTGATCTTCGGGCAAATCGATAAACTTAATGATTATTTCAGCGGCCTTTTTGTCTTTCTCAACGCCCTGCAATTGCTTGGGGCACATGATCTTGTAGCTGTATGGGGGTTTTGTAGTTTGAATGTTTTTTGTATTAATTTGTTTCAAACGATTTAGTTAATGTTAGAGTGTGCATACGTACTAACTAATTTTCGATTGATTTCGGGTTTGGGGGTTAGATAAATTAACTACTGACTAGGGGGATAGTAGAGTTACGTCTAGGTAAGTTACTACTAAAACAAAGTGTTGACACCAATAAACGGGGGTTTTTTGGGAGTTGGGGTTGCTTCTACCTTTTCGTAAAGGCTTTTCGCTGATTGGAACTTGGAAAGGATCAGGGTTTTTTATAAGTCCAATTTAAAGAGAGTTTGAGACGAAAGGACATGCGCACAGAGAGATCCCAGCTCAAGATTTAAGCTTTTTGCTTAGTTTGCATCTCGACCAGCGACCGACTCTATGAGAGTTTTGTTTAGGTGCAATGTGAAAATGTGTGTCTGGACATCTGTTTCGGAGCCATTGACAAAAGTGTTTTGGGGGCGTTTTTGAAGTACTCGTAGAAGTGCAGAAAATATGTTCGGTTGTGCGTGCCTTTGTGTTACCCAAACGGTACTGATCATCATCCAAAGATGTCGATTCGATTAGGATCTTCGTGCATTTCTTGGGATCATCAAGATCCTTGATACCCTTGGGGTTCAGGATTTGGTAGCTAAATGTTTATGATGATAATCAACATTAATGATACTACAGAATACCAAGTATCTAATTACGGTTTAGTATGTCTAGCTTATGTCTAGTGTTATATACAGTTGATCTTAACTTTTAACGGAAATCTTCAAAAGGACAACTTTCTACTTAAGAAATTTCGAACCCATGCTGGGGGTTTTACGAGTGGGTGTGCTGTGTGTGCGTGTCTATGTGTGTGTGTGTGTGGGTTGAAATTCATTCAATTTCATTTCATTTCAATTTCGGGGAAGGGGTAGAAGTCATACAAAAGTGCTGAACTTGAACTGAGCGCCCTTAGAAAGGTTCTGTTGCTGTTTACCTAAAGGGCGCCTAAGATCTGTAGGATTTTGAACTGGATTTTTGTATTTCAATGTTTGTTTTGGTGGTTGCATTGGCTCGCATCGCCTCTGGCCGGCATTTGAGATGCGAGTGAAGTTCGATTGTATTGTATGTATTGATAGATCGAGAACGAGACGGATTCATTCGATTCGAATACGAGTTGTGTGGTATTCGTCAAGTGTGGCGGGGAGATAGAATAGAAATACCAAAAACTACTTGATTGGGGTTTGGAGCAGATAATAAAAGAAAGAGAGTTCAAAATGCGTGAGCATAGAGGTCAAAGGAGATCGAAACGTGGCCCTGCCTTGGTGTGTCCAATGCGGTACATATCGGGATCCAGGGCGGTGGACTCCAAAATAAGGGACCCACACTTCTTGGGATCTTCGACGCCAACAATGCCAGCTGGATTCAGGATCTGATAGCTGTAATATGGAGAGGTCATTTATGCAAGTGTACCCTCTTGGGCACAGCTGTGGCTTCTCCACTCGGAGACTCGGAGACTGAGTTGTAAAGTGTTTCGTGGTGTTTCGTGTGTATGGGGCGGGGCGCTCTCTCGTTGAGGTTTTCTCGAGCACCCCGCGAATAATTATTGACTACACAAAGATACTGTTGAGCCATCCACTCATAAGTGCTTGTGTCGGTTTCTTTACACAATTTTGAAGTTGTTTTGCCAGATTAAGCTTAGCTAAGGAAAGAACTTTTTCATGCCTTGGTGTGACCCAGACGGTACAGGTCATCGTTCAGCTCGGTGGATTCAATCAGAACCTTGGAGGCTTTCTTCGGACAATCGAGGTCCTTAATGCCGCGGGGGTTCAGAATCTGGTACCTGTTAGGATGTGGGATGTAGAATGTTTTGTTTTGATTCGAAGTTCTGAACAGATCGTGCTACACACACAGTAAGACCCCTAGACAGAGGTACACCTAACATAGAGGCGGCACAGCACTGGAACTGAAACTGGAACTGGATCTGATTTTTGGTACATGGTACATACAAAGAGGAGAAACAAGTGGGAGTCAAGAGCGAGATACACTAGTTATACAGTTGGAGCATGGACATTCGCTTGGATATACAAAGTGGATATTTTGAAGGGGGAACTATATATATGCGTGCCTTGGTGTGACCAATGCGATACATGTCGGGGTCCAGTCCGACGGCTTCCAGACACTTGGCGGCGGCGTTCTTGGCCAGCTTTTCGGCCGTCATGACGGCAGGAGCCAGAATCATGTAACTAGAGTTGGGTATTACAATTTACAAGTTAATTATTGACCGTAATTACTAGATAGTTCCTAACCCGACTGGTGTGTATGTACAGGAGGCAGTGCTGGACTACACATCTCTGATATTGATATCGATATATCGAACTAAGAGCTAAGTCTAGGTGCTAGTGTATAATGGTTAAGTGTAGACCTAGGGTCTTGGATGGCCCCAATACTCACCGCATCTTGAAGTCGGGGTACACCATCCTGTTGGGGAAGCCCTTACGGCAAATACGGATACCTTCAAGCACACCGTTACAGGTCAGCTGGTGCATAACCAAGTGGGCATCAACCATGCCAGGCTGCTTCATCTCGTTGGGAATGATGCAACGGACGAAGTGAGGCTGGGTGGAGCGCAGAGTGGTCATCAAGCTGTTCAGCTGCTCCTTGTAGGCAGACGAGACGGTAGCGAAGCCACCACCCTTCTTGCCACGACCTCCCTTGGCCTGTTCACCGCCACCCGACTGGCCGGCGTGATCGGCGAAGATTTCGATAAGCAGCTTGTTCTGCGACTTCTTGAACTGGTCGACAACGGTGTCGTTCAGAGGATCCTTGTTCTTCTCCAACCAACCAGTGATGTTGTAGGCGACACAACCGGCATAATGGCCGATGGCGAAGTGGGCAGCCTGCTGGCCGGGCTTTGGAGGCTTGGGCTTCTGGAAGGGAGCGGACTTGCCCAAATGGGTGTTGGTCAGCTTCTCCGAGAAGGTCTGATCGGTGGCCTTGGGGAACATAGACTCTTCCTCCAGGATGGACAGGATACCCATGGGCTATTGGTGCGAGAAATCGAAGTTCGGTTCATTAGTTTCGTCTGGCGATCAACGATTCAACGGGGCTGCTGTAAGATTTTCTAGTAGCAAAGCACGCATTAAGAATAAATTAATAAATTAAGTAGTTTTTGTTTGGACAATTCTTTCGTAAGCGGCATAACGCTCGACTAAGACTACGACGGTACGACTAATAGAACGCATTAGTACATAGGACTTACCCCTTACAATTTTAGTTGTGAGTCGTAAAGTTGCAAATGCATTAACAGTGGTTGGTGCTTGTTTAGCTTTAGGCGATCTTACAACTAAGTTAATGGAAATTAATATCGATTAGATTAGATCACATTCTTCTTTGGTGCATTTCTATCGCAATTGTGTATTATTGTGTAATGGTCAGCATGGGCTATCTGCTCTGTTAGATAGTTGTGGCCGCGTCTGTACCTTTTCGATCAGATCAATACACAATTGCAGATCCATGCCGAAATCAATGAAGGTCCATTCGATGCCCTCGCGTTGGTATTCTTCTTGTTCCAAAACGAACATGTGATGATTGAAGAATTGTTGCAGTTTTTCGTTAGTGAAATTGATGCACAATTGTTCGAAACCGTTGTACTAGATTGTGGAACGGAACAATGTGTGACACAAAAATAAAGCGGGGTTAATCAGGATGTCGATTCAATGCTTGGTCGAAATTGTTTTCGTCGGGTTAGTTACTTTTCGGTCATCCCTCGAACTTTCTGTGGGGGTTCTTCATTGAAATAAATGTGGGTGATGGGTGGGTGGGTGCTTATAGTACGTAAATGGAGCTAGAAAACGCTTATGGGCGCACTTCTCCGCATGACTGTAAAAATAGGTATAGATATGCCGCGCCCCTCCTGGGATCATCAGTTCTAGATGATTTGCCATTTCGGGGCCATGGAACGCATTATAATTAAAACTTATTCGTATATATTTAAAGATAGGGCAACGAGCTGTTGGCGGATAGTTTGAAAATCTTTGGCTTTGGAAGGCTGAGTGGTGCGAATGAGCGGAGACGAACCTTTTCAATCAGATCGATACAGGCCAACAAGTCCATACCGAAATCGATGAAGGCCCAGTCGATGCCTTCCCTCTTGTATTCTTCTTGCTCCAAAACGAACATGTGATGGTTGAAGAATTGTTGCAACTTCTCGTTGGTGAAGTTAATACACAGTTGCTCGAAACCGTTGTACTAGATATTGTTTTTGGGGGGGAATCGGTGAGGATTGGTGCGATGAGTATATATATAGTCGGTGCATTAAAACATAGTGATTGGGGGGGGGCCTGACATTCAAAATACATTTCACTCATTCTCATTTTCAGTTTACCTGAGATCACTCTTGCGAAAAGCCCTCGACTTTGATTGAAATCTAAAGAATTGACTGACAGTGCTAGAACATGACATGACAAACAAGAATATTTCGGGCACATTTCCCGTGAGATACACAATACAATACAAAGTTTAAAGATAGAAACACACAAAATGGAGTTTGAAGCCATTAAGCACCTTTTCAATGAGATCGATACAGGCCAGCAAGTCCATACCGAAATCGATAAAGTCCCAGTTAATACCCTCCTTCTTGTACTCTTCCTGCTCCATGACGAACATGATATGGTTAAAGAACTGCTGCAGCTTCTCATTGGTGAAGTTAATACACAATTGCTCGAAGCCGTTGTACTACATTGGAGGCGGGAATATTTACAGAATAAAATAGCGATCAAGTTGGGGTTGTCTAAGGCTACTGCTACTGTTGCTTCTGTGTTCTATGTGTGTTTCTGTGGGTTTGTTATTTTGTTTTCGGTGCGAAGAGAGGATTGCACCAGCTTTGTAGGTTCCCCGAGTGATTTTGAATTCCTAGCTAAACTGTTGAGAGACGTGTTAGCAAGTCGGCCGTGAGTGGGCCTCCAGCCCCAGTCATCGAAATGAAGTGGGTTGGGGGTACCACTCACTGCCACAGCAGACCGACATCCCCCAAGGGATGCTCCATATGGAGCCCCTTGGGCGGTGACAGCCTTGCTCAAGTCCCCCGATCTGTCCGATACTTACGTCGAAGATCTCAAAACCAGCAATATCCAGTACACCAATGAAGTGCTGACGCTTCTGCTGGGTATCCAGAGTCTCGTTACACTTCTTCACCAGCCACTTGAACAGACGATCGAACACACCCTTGCAGAGGGCACCGATCGAGTTGGTGACCTGCTGGACGTTACGGCCCTGGGTGACGAACTCGTTGCCGACCTTGATGCGGGGCTTCAGCAAGTTCTTGTACAGCTCGGCGGTGTCGCAGCCGAACAGCTTGGACACACGGCCACCCTCCTCCTCGCCGTCCTGCTCAGCCTGCTCCTCGCGACCACGTTGCTTGAACTTCATGCCACCCATGTGCATGACAGCGGCGGTGATCCTGTACACATTCTCCTTCTCCTCCTTGGTGAAGCCCAGGATGTCGAAGGCTTGCTGTGGGTCGAGAATTGGGGTGGCACAAAAGAGTGATACTTTAGTACGGGAAACCTCTGCACTCTCGTGTCATCGGGTTAATGGCTTTTATCAGCGTTATGTTTTGGGTTTGGTTTTGAGCATATTTTCTGTGGTTGAGTGTAGCTTACATCTAGTAGATCGTGCACATGCTTCAAACGGTTCACTACTAAAGTTAGAGTTACTAAAGTTCATCGAGCAGCAAGTAAAGGCGTTAGGGTTAGTAGACCTACGAGTGGTACTATTTATGGTCTATATATATATTGATATAGCTAGGTTTACCAGGTGGTGGCTTAAGTATTCCGGAATCGTTAGGAAACGCGTGGATTGCCGGGTCGCTTAATCACTAACAAGACAAGATTCACAGGGGAATTTTTATGGGATTTTCTCTGGGGTGATCTATACGAGATTTTTATGAGGTTTTCGTGCTGAGCTCTTAACCAGTTTGTTGGCACACACAACGGCTGTCGTCAAGTCAATCTGCGGCCGTTACACACACACAAATATCGTTTTAGATACACCGGGTCCCAGTTGGATTTGTACAAAGTATCTATTCGAGGCACAAATCAAGGGGTATTCACACACTCGTCCTTGTCATCTAAAACTATGAGTATCTTAGGGTAACATGATGCATTTACATTCCAGGCAAAAAGTCAAAGTCGGGATCGACGTCGTCGGGGCATTCGTATTAGGTACAGGTACAGATAAAGAAATAGTCACAGCATCCGTGGGATACTCTTTTCGGGCAGGGGTTGCGACATTCGCCATTCCATCGTTTTTACTCAATGTGCCCCCGGTTTCGGGGACTGGAATCGCAAAACGGAACTTGGGTAACCACAAAAAAAAACGTATTGAAGAAAAGAAAATCACAAAACACACAAAAGATGTCTGTTTGGTTTGGGTGCGGTGGTTGGTATATAGCTCATCGGTTGGTGGGTTTTCCTTGTCGTTCAGACGTCACCGATATCGGATGCATATATAGTATATTCGGGAAGTGTCTATATGTCTGTGCGTGTAGGTGGTATGGTGTGGGGTGAAGTGCAGTTTGGTTGTGTGTTTTGGAGTGTGTTTGACGACCACTTACATCTGCAAGCTGGAATTCCTCACCGTCATCCATGTTGGGTACAGTGACTTTACCCTGGGATACGTTATAGTAGTCGTAAATGTTATCGGAGAGGAAGCACATGTCTGCATACATATAGTCGGAGAAAAGGATTTCTTTGGTTTAGCAAGAAGAACAGAACTTATGCTCTAAGCCTAGGGTATCACATGTTCAGTGTTCAGTGCGTGTGTGCATTGTGCTGTGTGTGTTCAAAGTGGGTGTGTGGGTGTCGCGTAATCCTTGTGCATTTTTCCCCAGCCAGGAGCGGTCTTTCATCTCTCTGTCTCAATGGCATTGCAAAAAAAAACCCGGTGTCAAGTGATTGAATCAACTAATTAGATTCGGTGAATGGTCGACCGAGATCCTTTCTGCTCCCAGCTGGGGACTTTGTGGTCTATTTAGTGGCTTTGTGTGTATGGTACAAGCGGAGTACTGGATTGAATTGGTGGTGCAAACTACTTGGTTGGAAATTGGCAGAATTGTATAGAGAAACGAGAAGGTGAAAGAGATTGATAGAGAGCGCAGTAACTCAAGATAATTCCGGAATAACACTGGAAAATTAATCATATGTACACAGATATCATATAGCCGTCACTACATAGAGCGAGAGAGATTGATCGAAAGGTGTTTGGTTCATTGTCAAACGTCATCAGTGGTGTTCACAAGAATATAAAAAACTGTTCAATACGTAATAAATACTTGATAGAGAAGAAATATTTTTACAACAGTTCCGAGCTGGAAGCTGGAGTTGGATTGGGTTGGGAAGCACTCGTCGACCTGCACCAAAACTTACGTCAGTTAACTCAAATTCTTCACCATCGTTGACACCGGGTATCCGCGTTTTGCCCTGGCAAATGCCGGGATAATCGCCAATGTGTTGGGTCAGAAAAACCATTTCTAATTTCACGCGAACGGAGAGGCTCAAGATTATATAGTATGTAATAATAGGGTGTGTGTTTTGTGTTGTGTAGAGGATAGGTCCCTATGCCCTACACTTTTCCCTATCCTATCTATAGATATACCATAAAAACTTACTACGATTATTTTGTTTTAAGTTGATTAGGTTTCTTAAAATAGGTTTAAGGGTTAGGTTTAGGCTTTGGGCTTTGGCAAGCATTATGAGATTTCTTTGAAGACTAGGACATGAAGTTTAAGACACTGACTCAGGAAAGTACATAGATATGTACATATGTATAGGTTTGGACAACATTGAGGACACAACATCGAAGAGACTTGTTTGGTTGGGGTTATGGATTGGGTTATGGGTTATGGATTGAGTAGTACGATTGTGCAGACAAGTAACCATGTTCTGTATGGCCTTACATCCACGGCGACCCATTCCTCGCCATCGTTGACGCTGGGTATGGTCGTTTTGCCTTGCGAGACAATGCGATAGTCGTAAATGTTGTTCGATAGCAGACAGTATTCTATATGCGAACAACATTGTACGACAATTATGAGTGGTGTGGTTTGTTGTGTGTTGTGGGATTTGGTGCAAGGTAAATATGGAAAGGTAGAAAAATACATATTTAATAATGTCCTTATCGAGGGGGGTTTGGGGTTCGTTGTTAGTCGAATGTGAAATGGGTTACGATCTCTGGTGGTGGGGGGTCGGGGTCTAAGTGAACGCTTTCTACTATGATCTCCAATTATCCGTTACTCTGGATGGTACTTGGCATAGTATTGGGCTACAGCTAAGCGGATAGGGTGGTGGCCTAATCCATTTACGATACGATAGCGTTACGCAATAAATAGTTAACCAACTAGATATATAAATTGCTCTAAAATTGATTACGATCATTTAAGTAGTAGTTTAGCCAAATAATAAGTATCTAGGTGTCAATGAACAATATAAAAAACGAAATTTAGAATCATATAAAGGTGGGGACAATTACATCGGTGAGGGAGAACTCCTCAGCATCATCGATACTGGGTACAGTGACCTTGCCCTGGGAGACAATGTGGTAATCGTAGATGTTATCGGTCAACAGACAAATGTCTAGACAGATAGTGCGTATATAGAAAGTACATTGATTAATCTATGGCATCAGATTTGTATGGGTGTGTATGTGTATGTGTATGTTTCTGCTGTGTTTGTGTTCGTTCGTGTGTGTGTAGAACCTAAACAACAACTAGAAAAGATTCGGTGAGAAACAGAAAGTTCCCCGATTGTCTGGTGATGAAGGATGGTCAATGGGTGATGATTGAGTGAGGCGATTGTATACCTTTAACACCGGCAACGGAGCCAGACATGATCTGGTAGAAGATGTGGTAGGAGCGCTCCAGGGACTGCTGGGAGATGACACGGGCCTTCTCCAGCAGATCTGCAAGAAGAGAGGTAGAGCTTTAGTAACCTGCCACGTTACAACTTAAGATGAAAACTTACAGGTCTCAATATCAGCACCAGCCAGCTTGCCGGTGGGGCCGAAATGGATACGGATGAATTTACCCTGGTTTGTGTAGGAAAATCAAATTTGAGTCCGGTTCCCATAGTCAAATCATCAAGTTTTTGAGGGTACTTACGAAACGAGAGGAGTTATCGTTACGCACGGTCTTGGCGTTACCGAAAGCCTCAAGCACAGGGTTAGTCTGCACAACCTGATCTTCCAGGGAGCCCTTGTTCTTCTGGGACTCGTCCTTCTTGGTGGAGGCGCCGACAGTGGCGAAGTACGCAATGACCTTCTTGGTGTTCTCAGTCTTTCCGGCACCAGACTCACCGGTGATCAACATAGATTGATTCACGTGGTTGGTCAACATGTCGACGTAGGCACCGTCAGAGATGGCGAAAATATGGGGTGGCACCTCATTACGGCGCTTGCCACGGTACATCTTAGCGCAACGGTTGGTATACACGGGGTAGCGCTTGTAAGGATTGATGGCAACGCAGAAAAGACCAGAGTAGGTCTGTTTTTCGGCGGGGAGAAAATTGGGGTAGAATTTTGTGATTAATACGACTGAAGAAATCAGTTATTCTAGTTATTCTGGTTAGCAATCGTTTTTTTTGGAGAAGGAAAGTTAGGTTTTTGGGGCCAGCAGTCCGAGAGCTTCTCCACAAGTCATTGGTACTCGTTTTTTGTGTTTGCAACTGTTTCAGTCTTTCTTTTCGGAGAGCTCTCAGCCCCCTCATAGATAGAGTGGTGAATATTAAGGGAGAAATTTACTTAAAAATAACATTATTAGTAACAGTTTTGTTGTCATTTGTGGTCTACCAGTTTTTTGGTGTTCGGTTGTTGTTATGAATAAAAAACTAACTACGATGTTTGGTTGGCAGGATACTTGTTTAAAGTTTTCTGTGTGGATTGGGGTAATGATTGATTGCTTGATGATCTGTTGGGAACTTTCAGCTCAGCTTCCTTTGTGTGTTGATAACCAATTCTCGTGGCTTTGATTGAGTGTGGTGTGTGTTTGTTTTCTCTTCAGTTGTGCGCTTCATCCGACTGGACGGTAAAGTTTTTGGATTTCGGTTAATAGAAGCCAAGATTAGTGCATACAATACAGGAAATGAGGGTTAGCGTGGGTTAGGATTTCGGTGTAGCTCGTATGTCATACATGAGTCTGGTGTTTTCCAAAAGTAAATTCATCATGATGAGTGGTTAGCCGGCTACTCGATTGCATTAGGTTTGTATTCAAGCTCGGAAATCAGAGACTAGTAGAGCTCTTATCAAATAATTATCCAATTTTGAGATGTGGGTTCTGGGAGGGTAGAGGGTGAGTGTTTGAAAGCGGTGGGGTAATAACATAGAACGCATTTAACTGTGCCACCCTGGATAGGCCTTTACTTACGTAGATGAGCTTGTGGTAGTACCTCTGTCTCAAGTTATGGAGCACAGAGGCGTCGTTAAGGTATGTCAAGTTGGACATATCCTCGGCTTTTTCGTATTTTGGAGGGTTCACTTGCTGGAGCTGATCTTTCTTGAAGTCTCGCGTCTATATTTCGTTCGTTTGTTCGTTCGTTCGTTTGGTTTGTTCGTTTCATTTCAGTTCGATTTCGTTTAATTCACGTCCCGCCCAATTGGTTATGTTTAGTTTTTGTACAATTTTTTTTGGTTGGTTAGTCGTTTTTGAGTTTTGAGTTTTTGAGAGAAAGAAAAAGAGATACCCATACATTAGTGAGTCTCTGGCAGTACGGAACTTACGTAGATGAGCTTAGCATAGTAACGCTGACGCAGATTGTGCAACACGCAGGGGGTGTTCAGCACGGTCATGTCGGCCATATCTTCGATTTTTTCGAATTTCGGTGGATTTACTTTCTCCACCTTCTCGGATTTGAAATCTTTTACCTAATCAAATGCATATTCTATAGTTTCTTTTCGCTTTCATGGCTCTATCACGGAGTGCTCTTGGAGCTCCTGGCAGGGGTGGCCATAGTACCCTTTCCTTGTAGCCTCTTGACAAAATGATTTTGTAGTACCAAAATTACCTTGCCCAGGGGCAACAAAGGGTAGGGCCTTTGATGAGCTACCCCTAACAAAGATTCCCCAAGAGCCTCTTGTACAATTTCTCGATGCTTTTGTGTAGATGACCTAGCCCTTGGGGGGCGATGTTATTACCTCTCCACCAGGCAAGCCCACGGAGACGATATCGCCCTTGGTGGCCTTGATCTCACCAAGGAGATAGCCCTCCTTCTCGTCGGGCACCCAACAGTTCTTCTTCGAATCATAGGGTTTCGATTGATCGATACGTCTTTGTTCCAAAGACACGAACAGGTATGGCGTAGGATCCTCATCCTCAAGATTTGGGGCTGGCTTCGGCATCTTGATTAAATTTCGCTTTTACAGTTAAAAACTCGAGAAATAAATGGGACTTTCAAAATTTCTTAGTTATCGCGTCGTGAGCCCAAAACTTCCCTGCAAAATAGATAGAGAAAATATTCAGGATTAATTTATGATTTCCAAAGACTGGCATAGAATTTTATTTATATTTTTCGAAGATCTGATTTGTTGGTTTTATGCTTTTGACCCATTTTGACAGCAACAGCAAGAGGCAGACACCGAAGAATATTCACTCATGTGTGTGATCAGTGTGTGTGCGCGAGATATTTCGAAAATTTGATTTCGATTTCCAAATATGAACATATTTTCGAAATTCCCGTTACCGTAACCGGATATTTATGTGTGGAAATTCGAATGCTTTGATTTTATTTCACACCTCAAAGTTAATTAGGCCTTGTGCTCCTGTTGTTGTTGATTTTCTTTTTTTTTTATAAACAGACAACAAGTGAATTGTGTGGGTTGTCGCCTAAATATAGATCACGGATCCGATACGGACACCTACACATGTATATATATATATAATATATATATATGCATATATATATACGAGTGTATGTGAGTGCCCGATATATGTAGTATTTTCCGCATATGTGGGGCGTTGGTATTTGTTACGTAATGCCGATTTTGAATTAAATTCTTGCGTATCTACTTCCAGGTTTACGGATGGTGGAAACACTCTGAACGATTACATAATGGTAACTCCTTTCGACGTCAAGTTTTCACCATTAACTCACTCTCACTCTACCAGTTTTCCGGTTTTTATCGAGAATGCGGCACGCGATTTCCGATTAATTAAGCTGCTATCCTGAGCGAGCTGCGAGATCGCAATGATCCCTCTTTTTTAATAGAGCTCGTGGGCAATGAGAATTTCGTATCGAAAATCCACACAAAATCGACTATCGACGATACGATTCGAGGCGACGCGAACTTTAAGCGAATGCGTTATTTTTAAAATTCTCGAAACTGTTTCGAAACTAAACACATTCATATATATATTTCAATACTATATGTGTATTCGGTAGATTCGAGAAGCTTTTCTCGGCTCATGCTACCGCATGGCACACATAGATAGATATATGTATATATTCATATACGTATAGGTATTGGCGATCTCTGTCTAATGTCTTTGGTTATTTTTAAAACATATTCGAAATATTTTCGCCCATGTATATGAGTCGACAGAGAATCGAATTCGAATTCTAATTCTATCTTTTATTTAATAGTATGCCACGCATATCTCTTAGGTTTGTGTATTTGTTTGGCCAGTAATTCGAAATCGCTATTACAGCATACGGGCACGTTTCGAAAACAAAATTTTTCACTCTTGATGAAGTAACAGCTGGCTGTCCCTTTCTAATAAAGCTGCATATCTCTGTGATTGATATATGAGTCAATTTCTGATTTTCAATATTTTTAAGAACAAAAAAGAACTGGATTTCTTTTCAGATGATAAGAAGAAGGATAGTTACTATTTAATGAATTTAAACTGGGAGTAACTGAGGTTTATCTCAATGAAAACTTTCATTAATTCAAATATTTTTGAATTCAAATGATTGGATTTAATGTCCTCGTATCCTTGTTACTTCACTTTGATATATATTGGTTACACAAGAACGCCTTGAGATAGAGTTGCATGCTTTTCACGAGACTTAATCAATTAGCACCTATAGGTTAGGTTAAGTAACTGAAGTGGGGTTCCTAAGGTAAGAGCGTTAGTGGTAATCCATTTCGATTCGATAATCCGCGGTAATCCGGGTCACAGTTATCCAAATGGCAATCACATATAGTTTTCATAGATCCTTTTTCGCCAGGACAATTACCGCACGCACACACTAACACTTTTCTGGCTTTTCTCGATCGTTTCATATATATATATGTATGCAATAGTAATAATTATTTAAGGTATATTCTTTTTTGACAAAAGGTCAAATCGCTGCTGCTGATGCTTGCTGCTGTCTGCTGCTGCTGCCGCTGGGTAATATCCAAAAATCAGAGTTCGCACATCAAAGGTGTTGCACTTACGCGCTCGAAAGCCGTTCTGAACCGTGCAGCCGGTAAACTTGCCTTTTATACGGGGCAACTTGATACCCATGCTTCGCCTGAGGCTTTTCCCCAAAAGCTTTTCCTTTCGGTGTGCGTGGCGCTGTTTCTGTTTCGATTTCGGTTTTTTCTGCTCCCTTTTTCGGTCTAGCATCATCATCAACGGAGCAGTTGTTGCCTCCTCAGCAAGTGGGCATTGCCTCGGGTATATGTGAGCGTATGATGCAATCAGGATTGCCGAGAGAGAGAGAGCATTGAGCTTTTCTCCGACGATTGCGTGAGCTATCCGCGCGATCTAAGAACCGCAATCCGCAGTCCGCAAACCGCTCTCCCATTTCCCATTTCCCCCATCTCGCATGAATCAAATCCATTTCAATGACAACTGTTCCGCGGTGAAGAAATCCCTCTCTCGCAGGGAGCTTTCTTCTTTTCATTTTTTTTACATTTTTTTGCTTATTTCTCATATCATTTCTAGCCAGCTCTGAGTGTGTGTGTGTGTGTGTGTGTGTAGGGGTATCTTTATTTGTTTTTCTCGGTGATCATTTTTCGCTTTTTGTTCTGGTTTTGGTTTTTGGTCACCTCAATGCCAATTTGATCTGGCACCCCGAAGTGAAGGGGGCCAAGAAAGAGATGGGGCGGCGCTATGGCGATCAGTGGGTGCTTCCTTCTGATCGCCGATCGGTGATCGCTTTACGATCAGTAACTGAACAGCTGTTCGAGGGGAGCGTTCGATCGATCTAGGCTATGGACAACCCCCAAGATCCCCAGATCCTTCTGGCATATGATGGATGATCGTTTTAGCCTGCCTAGATATCTATTGTCTGCCAAAAATACAAATTCTGTGAACTTCAAAAAAACATCGAATGCGAATGCGAGTGCGAAACGAGCGCCACTGAGATACTTTAGATATAGATAGATAGCCAGAGAAATGCCAAATCAAATCAACGCTGTCGGCGTCCTTCAGAGCTATGCAATGCGAAAGAATCTTCAGCTTTCAATGCTAAAGCCCCCCAATGTGTGTTGTCCGAATATCTGGCAGATACAGATGCAGCTATAGACTCAAATGCGGCTGTGCGAATGCATTATGAAACCCGTGTTCTACCGATTTGTCGGGCATTTATCAAATGAATCGCCGCTGACAAAGAAAATTATGATAAATGCCAACAGAATGAAAATCCCAGCTCTCCTCCCCCCTCCATTTCCCCACCCCATAACAAGACTCGAAATAAACTGTCAAATTCCGACACAAAAATTATTCATAATTTTCATCCAAATTACAAAATTACAGTACGCTACATTTTTGGCATTTGGCAGAGTGCGGCAAGCGCAAATAAGAAATCTGTGAAATCAGAAGAGAATTATTAAAATACACCCACTGCAAGGGATACGAGAAATTCTTTTCATAATGACCTGAAGCGCTCAAAATATTTGAAAATTAACAAACAACAAAATAAAGCGGACCCAAAAAAAAAAAATACGCAAAAAGCAACAACGCATAAATTCTGAAAAAAAAAAACTTTCAAACATTTTTTGGGAATATTTATAGTTTGAAAAAGTTTCAGTTCTCATCAAGTGTGAGTATCTTTCGCCCCAGAACTGAATACCTATTCTATGGGCTCTGCTCTCGATTCCTTTCTCACATATAAAATTATCATAACTTTTGTTGCTTGCTCTGACCGATGTTTTTGCGCTGAAACAAAATCTGTGACATTGTCGACAAGAAACATCGAAAGCCAAACGAAAAACGAAAAAACTAGAAAAGTATCGCAGTTTTCAAAAGGAAAACAACAAGAGCAAACACATTTTGCCAAAGATTTCAATATTATTTTAGGATTTATTTTTCATTTAAATACAGGGCAATAAGTTAGACTGGCGTATAATCTATAGCTTCGAAATTCGCATACAATACGTGTGTTTAATATTTATACAGAATAAACATTTAGTGGCCATAAATAATGGGTCGCCCGAGGGGGTCCTACTCTTGGCACTTCTAGATGCTTCTACCGACCAATATATTGCATCCTCGTAGAAACCACCGAAAAAAGAATGGCAACAAGGAGTCCATTCTTCTGTTTCCATTTTTATTAAAAAGCTGAAAACACATTTTGGTTTTGAGTCATTGACGCAAAGCAATTTCTGCATTTTAGTGTCAAGATGCTAATGCCTCTTCTTGTATTTTTTTTGGCACGGCGGCCTCCCTCAAAATGTTGGATCTTGGGGGGAGGGATCGAAAGGGGGTGAAATGGTCTGAAAGGGGGTGCCGCTTGTCTACACGAGGCAGCAACAATTATTGCTTGCAATGGGCTATTTCGAAGCTGCCGCCACACTGCGCTGTGCAAGGTCCTCCTCCTCACCTGCACCACCGCCGAAAGCCACCACCCAACCCACTGATCTCAGACCGTAGTGCATGCCAAATGGGCGGCACTTTGAATAAACTTTTTGCGAGATCACAGGGAAGGCGTAGAGTCGATTCCTTAAGTCGGTTAGTAGATCAGCTACAAATGGGCTTTCTATATGGCACGACAGATCATAAATCATTATTATCGGTGGAAAACTCAATAATTATTTTCACAGCGACCAAGCAGAGAAGTTGACCCATATTCCACAGTCTCGGATAATTAAAGGATTACTGCAGCTCCAAATTTAAAATAATTTCCTATTTGCTAATCTATTGATTAAAGTTATTTTAATTTAATGAATAAAGAGACGTTCTTAACAAACAGACTCGAGAAAGACATTGCAATTGAAATTAATATAATAATTAAGATGTTTTATTTAAATTTTAATGAAGCTCAGAATACAAAGATAAATATAAAAATATAAATATATAATATTATATATTTTCTTGAAGTGAGAATCATATTGCGGAAATAAATAAATTTTAAAAAGGTAAATAACCTTAATAAGAGAAAGCTTTATTGATTTATTTTCTTTTTATTTTAAATATGTATGTAAGTAAATATTAATCAAACTTTTAACAAAGAATTAAATTTGGTATCGTTATAAACTTATTACATTTTTAGAAATTTATTAAATAATAATTATTAATTATAATTTAACACATCATGCACAACCTATTTAATATCGTACCAACAAAAATAGGGTCGCTTAGAGTTAAAAAAAATTTCAAAAAAATGGGTATATAGTTTATTTAGGTATTTAATTTCTGACAAGTACTGTGTCATAAAATTTAAAAGGTTATTATCTTGGTTTAATAGCGAATGTTAAATGCTATTCCGCCCAATCTGTTTTGTTTTGAGATATCAGCTACCCTGTTTGAAATATTTCTCGAATGGTATTCCCGAAATATTCTGCACAAGCAATTGGTACACATAGAATGAAAATGTTTTAAAAACGGCAACCGTGACCAAAATACATACATATTCTATAGATAACTCTCGTCTAAATGCATTGGAACCCATCCAAATTGTCGATATAAAAATATCCATCGTCGGCACCCCAATCCCCAATCCCCAATCCCCAATCCCCAAGCCGCAATCCTCGATGGCCGATCGTCGGTCAACGTCGTGCACTCGGCGGCCCCTGCATTGGATCTAGTCGGGTGCACCGATCCGAGGCGGCGGCGTCTTCCCATGCCCACACCCAATAGCCCGGCGATCTCTCTGGCAGTGAGGGAATATGGGAGGAGGAGCGGGCACCGGGAGAGGTCCGCTGCCAGGTAGCACTTGTGCCCATGCGCCGCTCCTCTGGGCGCTGTGTGTAATGCCTGGCATGACAAATGAATGAATACTTCCTGCATTACGTGCGGGTTATGTAATGGCGGCTCTGGCTATCCTACCGAATATCTGGTAATTGCACGTCTCGGAAATTCTGCTGAGAGTGGAACGATGCAAGGAACGGATGCCTGACATTTTGCACTTGCAACTGTCAATCCTTGAGGAAATATCATAATGGATATAGTCATAAATCCGCAAAGGTATTCTTTGTTTTGTTAGGCTATCGGAAATGATGGATCATTTGCTTGACATAGAAATGGAAAACAACTTTGAAATAAGTAATATATGTTAAATAATAATTCAATAATTTAAATATATTTAAAATACAGCATAGTAAGATACAATGTGAAGGAGTCATTTTCGACCCTATAAATCATATATATTCTTGATCAGCATCAACAGCCGAGTCGATCTAGACATGTCTGGTAAAAAAAAAAATTATACATTTTTTTCCAAATTTTTATGGCGTTAAATTGTTAAAATTGTCAAAAAGAAAAGGAAAAAAATTAATTTTAAAATAAATTGATATTCAGTATGCAGCTTTATTAGCCTTGTAAAAACTAACTCAGAACAGTTTTCCGAATTGAAATTAATGTATTTTTCGCTTAGTTATGATATTTTTCACTTCTAATTTGCCCAATATAAATATTTAAAATTTAACACTGCTTTCGGGATATTTTAATATCAGTCAGAAGCACAGAACAATGTGAAGGAATCATTTCCGACCCTATAAATCATATATATTCTTGATCAGCATCAACTGCCGAGTCGATCTAGCCATGCCTGGTAGAAAAAAAAATTATACATTTTTTTCGAAATTTTTATGGCTTAAATTGTTAAAATGGTAACAAAAAATATGGAAAAAATTTAACTTTAAAATAAATTGATATTTAGTATGCAGTTTTATTAGTCTTGTTAAAACTAACTCAGAACAGTTTTCCGAATTGAAATTAATGTATTTTTCGCTTAGTTATGATATTTTTAATTTATAATTTTCCCAATATAAATATTTAAAATTTAACACTGCTTTGTGGGTATTTTAATATCAGTCAGAAGCACAGAACAATGTGAAGAAGTCATTTCCGAACCTATAAATCATATATATTGTTGATCAGCATCAACAGCCGAGTCGATCTAGCCACGTCTGGTAGAAAAAAAAAATCGAATTTTTTTTCGAAATTTTTATGGCGTTAAATTGTTAAAATGGTAACAAAAAATATGTAAAAAAATTAACTTTAAAATAAATTGATATTCAGTATGCTGATTTATTAGGCTTGTAAAAACTAACTCAGAACAGTTTTCCGAATTGAAATTAATGTATTTTTTGCTTAGTTATGGTATTTTGAAGCTTTTGTTTTGGCAAAATTATGGAGGGTATATTCATATTATGAATTTCTTAATGATCCAATTGTAAGCTGCAATTCGGCTTGCCGAAGTTAGCCTCCTTTCTTGTTTTTATTGTTATACGACCATTCTTTGTTTTATTTTTGCATTACTTGAGGAACCTTAGTAAACATAAAATTCTGGTTTAAATAAAAACGTAAAAGGTATTTACTTACTAAAAAAAAACCTACATGGATATATAAAGGACCGTCAACAGCATGATATCATTTTTGAAATTACTTTTTCCATTAGGCAAAGCATGTTGTGCAAGCCAAATTCATTTCCTATCTACCGAAAATGTTTATTTATCAAATAAAGCATTTTGTTTAGACCCCCGAATTTTTGCAATCTTCATATGTACGAGTATGTATTTATGTACAAAGAGGAATACGTTTTCCAGCCCTCGGCTAGGTGTTGATGTGGACCCGTGTGGTCCGAAATGATTAATTGCCTCGGCTCAATTGAAAACCGCACACGCATAATGCAAATCCAATCTGTGGCGGATGGCTATATGAGTGGACTCATGGCTATTGGTAGATGCCATCTATCGTTTATTAATTAGGCAATCAAATCGAATCATTTAGTATTAGTCACTGATGTGTGGAGCATTAAAAATTATTTCTGTAGGCATTTGTCACCCAATTAAACCGACTGCAGCCAAGTGCCCCCCGGCAGTCATCCAAAGAATCGACTATATGGCCGTCGTAGAACTCAACTGCAGCGAATTGCAATAATCGAAGTCTATATAGCGTCGAGACTTTTATTAATGATGAGTGAAAATGGGAAATGAGAATATTTTCCAATTTAACGAAGCGGTGGAGGAGGTGCAAAAACAGCGATGTGTGTATGTGCTCTGATTAATCATGTACAGCCACATAGGCAGCATGGAAATGAGTCAGTACCGAGTCGAATGTAAGAGTATTTTTCGATTTTTGTTTTTAGAAATTTATGAGCGACAAGCAAAATGTATTTTTAAAACATATTTCATACTCCACACAAAAAATCGAAGGAACATCGCATACATATTCTGTGGACCAGAAATTGGGATGCCAATCTAATGATTACATATAGCTTAAAATTTAATTTGCTTATCATTTACATATATTTTTTTTAATAAATGTAATGTCAATAAAGAGTTTTCAGAGTTAAGTCTACCCTAAACACAGCATTGCCATACGACTGGCTAGAATATTAAAATGTCAGGTAGAGTTCCTCAAGCTTTAACACATATCTGGTGTAGGTACTAATACTAGTTTCTGTATACGGCGGATTTTCTATATACCTTGCTAGCTACCTACTGAATCTAAAAAACATTTCATATGCGTTTAATATAGCCGCCGCTGTGATCTAAATTTAAAACAAAAGCTATTTAGTTGCGAAGAAGTTCAATACAAGCAAGCGGTCTCTAGTCCCTCTATACGAGGTGTGTGTGTGTATACGAGAGTATCTGAGATTTACTAGATACACAGATACGGATGAATACTGGGTGACTGCGTCCTGGGCACTGGCTATACGAATACGCATACGCCGTGTGGTACGCGGACCGACAAGTCCGTCAACATATCTCACAGACACAACAGCATCTTGGCCGATTGTATCTGTGTCTCTCTACACTAAAACCTTGATTAATTCAAAACTTTAAATGTTACATTTAAATATCATATATAAAAATATTGCTTGATATGAATTAAGATTACAATAAATATTATAGGATAGAAAACGAACTCATCTTAACTTATAAAACCCAAAAAATCAATTCAAATCATTTTACATAATTTTTTTCTTTCTGTGTATATGTTTCTTTTCTTTTTTTCCTTTGCCCGTGCTCGTCAGCACGTCCATGTCCAAGTTGTGTTGGTGTTTTCATCTCATGAAATGTTTCAATTTGTCTATTTTTAGTGGCAAGTTTCTTTTTGTTTATTAGTTCTTTGCTTTTTGTTGTTGTTTTTGCCGTTGCTCTCTTTCAGCTTTGACTTTCCCAGCATGTACAGCGAGTATATAGTGTGTCTTGGATATATAGGCGATGTTTCTGCTGCTCTGATTTAACGTCACAACTAAGGAATGTCTCGCGGGCTATTCTTCTGCTCGAACAGCCTGGATCAGCCACGCATTGTTTGGCCCGTCTTTGATATGTTTTTGTGGCCGAAAAGCTTTAGCCATATATCTCGATATATGTTTATATAGTTTCACTGTACATTATATGGTACATAACGCGCTAATGGCTGCGTATTTGCTAGGTGTTTTGCAACGTTTTAGACGTAAGGTCAAACTACGCCCGTGCGAGGTGCCTTTCGCTGATAGCTAAGGTATCGCCAATGGATCTATACCTAAAGATTTTTATATTTAATAATGTTTACCACTAATTTGAGAGGATAAGAGATTTAAGTAAAATACTGCTTTATTGCGAAGTTTGTTTTTATGCGACTTGTATTAAACCTCTTATTAATGTCATACTTAAATTTAAGCATCTTTAAATTAGTCATAAATTACTGGGATTTCTAATTAGGTTTTCTTTGTTTCCTGGATTTATTATCGATCAGATTGGTTCATAGATTTCTAGATTTATTTTTAAAGGCAGTCCCAATCAGTCTTCATAAGTTTAGTAATAAATTTTAATGTCAAGATTTTGTTTTCTAATGCAGCTAAATATTATTGTTATGATACCATTGTATTAAATTGTAGAAATGAGAGGTACTTATATTGTAAGTTCCGCAAACATTTTATATATCCTTAAAAACTCCAGAAAAGAACTCTCTTTTACAGGAAACACAAATATTATTAAATTCTTTAGAAAACTAAAAACTAAACCTATTCAAAAATTAACATGTTAACCCCTAACACATCATTGTACAGGGTTAAATAACCGATACGATGGAACCCCATAAAGAATGCCTCAAGATTGCGTCTGCACATGCAGCCGACAGACAGTAAACAAATATATAACCATAAATTGGTTACCATGGCGCTGATTTCTGCTGCAGATACAGATACTATAGATACACCGTATCTCTCTGCACCAGGCATAAACAATTATAAACAACATGTTTTGGTAATGTTACGCTTAGATTCGCTCTACTACAGTGTTTTGCAAACAGCAAACAGGGAGGGCCCTGCACACATGGCTCGATGAAGGAGAAGGAGATACTCGAGCCTCGACACGATGGCTGGATGGGGCTTTATCTGGGGGGCTACACTCTCCACTCCATGGGGCGTAAATCAATATTAGGCTTATCTTGACCAACTGTGAGAATTTTCGCAGGCCGCGATCCCCAAAAGTTACTGCTCCGCATAGCCATGACAGAAACACGGATCCGCGGCGACCTCACTCGAGTTTCACTTTCCGCACGCCATGGGTTACTGGTCGGAAACACGGGCCTGGCTCTTTCGCGACCCAGCCAAGCTCATCCGCTACCTGGTGCTCTTCGCCTGCTGCATTGTGGTCATTGTGCAGCTCTACGAGTGTTTCTACAAGCTCCACGATCCGCCCATCTCCACGCACTCTTACTATAGCCTAAACGAGACCATTGAGATGCCAGCGGTGACCATATGCCGGGAACCGCCCTACAGGGAGGAGGTGCTAACTGTATGTGGATGGAGAGGGAGAAAGGATAATAACTTCATCAAATGGGAAACTAATTAAATTAAAATTAATAAGATTTTAATTGAATGCACTCAAAGGTAATGGGTCTTTAATATATATTTATTTAGTCCATCTCTGGCGGTTACTGTCCTCATCCAAAATATGCAACTTGCTGGATGAACTATCCTTTTGGAGAGGTTACCCTGGACGAATTCTTTGAGAATGGCACCCATGACATGGCGGACACGTTCATCATGTACGGACTCAATGGCAATGCAAATAGTAGGAAATTATAAACCGTCTCTTAGTCTTAATATATAACAAACGAATTTGATTTAGACTTGGATATGAATAGCAGTTTGCACTTCTATATGGGTCGCTGCTATACCCTGCGGCCCAAGGAGCCCACTAAGAGGGTATCCAAGGCAGTTGGTTACTCTCTGCTTCTAGAGCACTCACGATTCACCACTTCGACCAGTGATGTGGACACAGGCAGCGCAGGATGGCATGTTTTCATCCACGAAAAGAAAGAAAACTTTACAGGTGAATTTGATTTGATTTGTCAAGTAAATTGTATTTAAACCAAGGAAATTATGCCCTTTGTAGAAATCAATATGAAGGGCTCCGGGCGAGTGGAGTACGTGTTTGTGAGTGTTAACGAGGAAATTGAAATAAAGCTGCAATCACAATATTTCAACAATATCCAAACCAGAGATGAGGCCTGTAACAGTGATGAGGGTTACAGTGACCTAAAGGTACATCCTACTTACATATATTTAAATGAATTTAAATATAATTCTTTCAGTGTGGCGAGCATTGCATTTGGCAGGATTTGGCTAATAATATGAAGTGTTCGGGTCCCTGGATGCATGAAATTGAGACAGAACCCTGCAATGACACCCTATCCATGAGACAATTAATATCGGATTATAAGGAGTACGAGGACATTTTTGGAACAAAAGATTTTTTATTAATAAATTAAATATCCTTCAGGGTGTATGAGAACGAGAACG
Organism: Drosophila nikananu; assembly: GCA_008042635.1. NCBI lineage: Eukaryota > Metazoa > Arthropoda > Insecta > Diptera > Drosophilidae > Drosophila > Drosophila nikananu. The sequence continues at coordinate 65,095 of VNJV01016271.1, forward strand.
ACTTTGACTGCAATTGCATTCAGCCCTGTCAGTCGAGGATCTACACCACGTTTATTCAGAATCGAAAGGCCTTCAACCAGCCAGAGCCGCGCACCCTAATCTATATATACTACACAACCAAGCTGATATCGGTAGGGAGAGTCTATCACATGATGATGCATCGAACATTGATTGAACTCGCTTCTCCGTTTCCCTTTCCCTTGCCAGATGATCGAAGAGCGTCCCAGCTATGACACCACCCAGTTTATAGCGGATGTGGGTGGTTCCCTGGGGTTCCTGCTTGGCCTATCCGTCTTGGGATTGATTGGAATTCTAGAGCATGTATGTAGGATCATGAAATATTAAAGACCAAAGCTGACTCATCTTACCATTTCAGCTGACTCTTTTCTTCTGCGGCGGCTTTATCAAGAAGATGCAGCAGAAGGAGCAGGAACTGAAGGACAAAAACTCCGAGGATGGTCAGTCCCAGGCCAGCGATGACACCATCGATATAGCCCTTGTGTACAAAAAGCCAAAGAAAAAGGATAGATATTAAGGCAGGAACCAAGCTGGCTTGGTCCTTATATTTCCAATAAGGAGTATTACGAACTTTAAATTCACTTCCTACATTTAATCAACATTACATACAAACAACGTTACAATTGTCTTAACCGATAACTTATTACTGTACAACTGCACTCAAATAAATGTATTTCGTATATCTTTTTTAAGTTTTAACACTAATTTATAGTTTTTAACTTCCACAAAGACAGAACATCCTTTATAAAACATTTAACAATTTGCAAATACTATTTTTGTTTGCTTAAAAGACTATAACTCCTTAAAATCTTAACAAATCATCAATTTGAGTGCATGTTACGATACTTAGGTCTAGATTCTTAAGCTCAACAGCAAACTGAGACCGGCGATCAGCAGAGAGCTCACCTCCGTGAGAGAAGCACCGGAATTTGTCTTCAAATTAATGTTGGTGTTGAGAATGTCATCAAACTTTTTAATTATATCCGGCAGAGGGGAGGTTCTGATCTCGCAGGCTGTGTTCTCGATGGCCTCCTTGACACTGGCAGTTAGAATTCGGAAATTGATGGAACCTGCGTACAGCTCATCGTAGATGAAAACGGGCAGCTGATTGGATAGCACCCACAGGCGTTTCTGGTCATCCACCTTGATGTCACTGGGGAAGACCAGAGACTCGTTGCTCATGTAGACGCGACTCTGGGAGCTGTGGGTGAAGTCGGTGGCTGTGCGCCAACAGGCCACTTCATTGAGATTGGGCAGGGCGTAGAAGAGGACACCCGTGTCCGAGTCCAGGAACTCAGCGCCAGCCTGAGTGTTGATGCCCCTGGAGCCCAGGACCTTGAACTCCCGATAGATCTCGGTCGAGGTGGCCAGGGTTTTGTTTCGCAGAATTCCCGTATCCACTGAAAACTCCATGTTCGAGCAAAGTGGGTGGAAGTACAATGTGGAGTAGCCCGACTCCAGGCGCTTTGACAGGGTCAAACCATAGAGACCATCATCCCACTGGAAGTCAATGCCATTGATGCTAAAGTTACCAGCCATCGGATCCGGGTGGAAGTAGTGATGCTGAACTCGCCACGACTCCTGGTCCATCCATGAGTATACCACCAGGCCAGGATTGCCCAGATCAGCAGCGTAGGCATAGCTGTTCTCGCAGTCAGAATCCTCCACCGCCAGGTTGGCAAACAGAGAGGCCTGCTTCACCTGATCGGCGGGAAAAACGTGTCGTCTCAGCAGGTCGTCATTGTGCAGATCGTAGACCAGCAGTTGAGGTGCTCCATATATCTTGGTCTTATCCAGGACGCCGGAAATGCGAGAGTCCAGTACCCAGAGTCGGCCACACCGATCGGCTTTTACACGGAAAGGAGAGACCAGCTCCGGCTCTGTTTCCAGCTGACTATGAGCCTGCCAGCTGGGGAAGGGCTTCAAGGCGGGCATCTTAGTGGAAGTGTCTGTGAAGGGAAAGGGTTGTTCATTTTACAAATCTTCAAAGAGCATTTAATTGGATAACATATTTTGTATGATTGTTGATGAGAGGACAATGACAATATACATATCAGATACAATAAAATGTGAATCAGGTTCAGGAACGCCTCTATTGTTTTGGAAGTTTACTGACCTCGCAGCAACAGTCACTTTATTTGTTTAAATTTTATTTAACTTTTGGTTATTTGCATTGCTTTTCGCTTTAGATGACGCTAATTGGAGTCTTGACAATATTTGGCTGTTCATTGGACGGCAGCTGCTGATGAGTAATCATCGTTAATCTGTTTACGTTTACCTGAGTGCACTTGAGCTTTGTATTTACACCTGTCTTAACTGACTAACTAACTAACTAGCTGGGATTGAGTTGTTTTTATGACTGCTTCCCACATAAGGCGGTAAAACAACTGTATTGTAAGTGAATCTCATACAAGAATATGCTAATATAATATTATTTATTACTGGTTTGCCTTTAAGTATCTGGGATGTACCATTTTTACGATGGAGCTTTTAGTAATATTTCAGAAATAAAATAAACAAATCACTTTAATTAACTTATATATAACTCTTATTCATTCAAGCTGATAAATAGAGCGATTTCCCATTAATATTCCTTTTTATGCACTGATCTCATGGCCTTTAATTCAGTCTGTGCACTTGCTATGACCAAATGTGTGTGTTTATTGTGCACTTTACAGCCTCCACGCCGAAAGGCAAAGCTGTTGGAATATATTTGCGGTGTGCGGTGTGTTAATGACGCCAGCGAGCGGAATTACTATGCTAATTGCCCCAAGTGCGAAAGGAAACGGAATTGTTTGGATGGTCAAGTTGATCAGACAATTCCGAGACCAGACGCCACGAAAACAATACCCAAGCTATGAGATTTGAGATCTGAGCTCCGCCGAGATTTGAGATCCCAGATCAGTTCTTGGCACACATAGCATAGTGCAACCGCCGGGGTAATTATATACTACATAGTTGTGGCAGCTGCAGCCGTGCAACTCATGCGCTCACCATTAAGATCAAGGTATGCCAGCGAGGCCGGCACTCCGGCCCGCCATCTGGGCAGGGTGACAAAAAGGCGATGACCGGCCACCTCCAGGCCGAAGGGTATCACATTGGCCGGCTTGAACTCGCCGCGCTCGATGGCGGACCACCTCTGGTCCGGGCTGGCGTACTTGAAGTCCATCTCTCGCCACTCGTAGGCCACGCGGAGATTATCGTTTCCCTGGGCAGCCAGCGCCCACAGGAGGAGCAGTCCCAGACTGGCGCGTAACATGGCTACAATTAATTAGCTGCAAGAAAAAATAGACAAAGATCAATTAAAATTAGCTGCTGGCCCACTCAGTTAAGCTTCCGTTAAGCCGCAGCGGCCTTGTCCAAGCCATAAACTTAACCAGATCAGGGGACACTCAAAAAAACCAATTTGAAATTTCAAGAAAGAAACTTCAAAGAAATGGTTTTAAATTCACTAATTTCTGCTAAATAAGTTAGTAAAATTTTTCCCATTTAGTTCTTAGGGAAACCATGTTACATATTATTCCATACTTTTAAAAACTAGAACATATCAGTTGTTATGTAAAAATTATTTATATTAATTAAGATATATTGACGTGAAATACATATGTTTACATATATTTCTTTCTACAACTCGGTGACGATTGTACCCCTGTCAATATTCCACATATTATATTTGGTCATTTGTTTTCCTGTATGGGCCGAGTTAATAGCCTCTCAATCTTGTCACTTGGTCCAGCCCCCGCCGCTGTACTCTTGGCCATTTTGTTCTCCGCGCGTATGACTCATGTGACTATTTCTTTGGTTCACTTGGCTATTTGAAAGTTGTCTTTGGTATGTTTCGGGACGGCCAGGTTCTGGCCAAGTTGCCAAACCACAATTATTGTTATTTTTGTTTAGAGTTTTGGCTTAAAAGCGAGTCTTGTGGTGTACGTACATTATCTAACCAGCAAGATCGGAACATGTTCAAAGTCTCATGGCGATGTTTTCTGCACCCTTCTTGTGGGGAATTTATGATGGTTTTCAGGGGACTGAACGTGAATAATAATATTGAGCATAAGCAGCGAACCTTTCTCCCTCTTCACCGCCATTCAAGATGTCTGGCACCTCACTTAATGTTTTATTTTTAGAGTATCGTCGTAACGTCATGGTATCTTCGTGCCTCAAACACTCGACCTCTTCAGCCGAATTTGAGTTGAGTCTCGTCATTCAGATGAGCACTTTGTCTGACCGCCATTCTCTTTGATTGTTCCATCTAATAAACTTTATTTATGATCTGGGTTTCGTTTTTTTCATTTAAATTTTCAAAGTGAGTCAGCTTGAAAAAACCCTTTCTTTAGTTATGGCTTTCCAGTTTTGAGTGTGGGCGTGTCTAGGTAAAGATTTCGTTTGATTATTAATAGCTTTGGCTCGGTTTTAACTGCACAACGTAATTGCTGGCTTAACTATGCTTTGAATGGGGTTTTCCAACATTTTTCCTATTTTTATTTGCCATTACTTAAAATGTTACTTTTGTTTATGTAGTCTTTTTGTGTATACTTTATTTTATGCTGCCAACTAGACGACCATTAGAGTAGGGGCGCGTTTTTGGCCAACTCCAGTTATGCAAACCTTGTCACTTGGCCGACTTGAATTCAGGCGAGTTGAATGGAGCTCAGGCGATCAAAGTTTGTGTCTTGAATCTTTTGTCTCTGGCCCTGGCTTCGGTTTTATGGCCAGTGAGTTAGCTTTTTTTCCGAATTGTTGGACAAATCTGTGGCAAATGTCAACCACTCGAATCGGCACTTAACACACCTTTTACAAAGATCCCGCACGGTTACAGACGCCGCACAACCGGCAGAGTCGAAGCTCGAAATGAAACTAAAAGTCCGACGAGCCGCCAGTCAAGTCGAGGCCTGAGATGGCGTGAGTACTGACTGCTTGCTCTCCCCAGGCCACTCTCTTGGAATTCGACTGAACTTGAATTAGTCAGGCCGTTAAGACGGTTTAGCACGTTGAAAGTGAAACAAAGTAGTCTTTGGCACGCTCCCTGAACTAGCCCACAATATAATGTAATATGCAAAGCTCCCACGCCGACTGGGAACATTAATCCACCCATTAAAATCTCCAGCTGTGGCCCTGCGATTGACAAGCCCCTGAAAGTACTCCCACATCTGGGAGGAGGCCTACTGACCCATAAATATTAAAAGATAATAGACAAGCCCGCTGGCGGTGTAATTTCCAATGTTTATTTTTATAATTTAATCAATATTCGAAATTAAACTAAGTGAATTCTGTAAAGTTTCGAGTTGAATCCATGAATGAATCTGCTTCTGAATGTCTCACTGGCCGAGTGGGTAAAACCTCATTAGTCATCACAGAGTTTTGTGGGATTTCCACTTCAGCTGGGGAGAACGTGATAATAAAATATGAAATGTATATAGTAAATAAAAAAGTTTACATAAATATTGCACTGCCTTCCACTGTGTAGATCTGAAAACAAATTGAATCCAACCAAGAAAACATCGTCGAGATTTTTCAATTTAATATTTATTAAAATTTCAATAAATTAATTTCAAAAGAAGAGAGAACAATCCAAACATTAAACTAGAAGTATTATCATTATGCATTTTTCTTTGTGTAATAGTAATTTTTTTTTTAGTTTAAAAGAATTTAAACAATTGCTTATCTTATCTGATGTTTGTATACTTTTTAATTTTTTTTTGTTTTTGCGTCTCGGTAAAAAACATTTTACGTACAAGAATGCTAAATATAGTTTGTTTTTTATGTTTGTTTTTCTCCTGGAGTTTGCTTTCCATTTACATTACAACATTACAAATGATTTAACATAGCAAATTTGTTGGTTTTTGATTTTATGCATTTGCACTAAGTATATTTATAGGCATTAGCTAAGTATTTTGTGTGATTATTTTATTGGTTAAACGAACAGAAATTGGACAAGGGAAAAACAATTGGCTGAATTCCGTAAGCTTTAGTTAATAGTAAATGCAACAAAAATAGTTTAAGGCTTATGACAAATATATAAACAAGTTAAATATTTATATTTATCCAAGGATTAATTAATACAAAAACAAAAAGGAAAAATTAAACTTTGGTCGAAAGCTTCAAAGATCTTTGGCAAATCAAATTCTTATAGTTTTTGCAATTAGTTTTGAAAATGTTTCGATCTTGAAATACTTTCCCAAACAAAGTAGTTGCAACTATCAAAGCATTAATTATCGTAATTATAATGTGTGTATATTGAAAGGTAGATAAATCAACACTAACAAAATGATCAAACAAACGTTTTCTTGTGAGAGTCTTGCGAATCCATCGTATTCGGATGCTCTGAGAAATGGTGTCGATGTGGTTGGTGGTGATACTGCCTCCGGATTGTGTGGATTGTACAAGACGCGTAGCGTAGCGTATGTTATGCGAGTCGTCTGATATCGGAAGTTATAGTAGTCAGTAGTGGTGTTATGCGTGTGAAAATAACGATTGTGGGGTGGTCGCAAGACAAGGACCGAAAAGTCCAACAGCTAAATCGATAGCTGTGATGTGCCCTCGCCTCAGAGTTACAATATACTGGACGACGATGCAATCCATATATTTCCTGACTAGACTCCGGCACATCGCCTGCGTCCGGTACAAACTTTTACTGTGGTCGGAAGGGCATACTCTTCACTCAGGGCATGCAAAATATAATCCAAAGATAGACATGTACCACTTATGTATAGATATAGTTATATAGATAGAAGGGGGGGAGCAGGTCGGACGCAGGGGACTCTTCGCTCAGCAAAATTAATGTGACACGCTTTCGACTGGACCCAGCAGACAGTACGCTCTGGGAACTGTTGTGGTTTTCGGGGGTTAAGTAAGCCTACAGTGACTGCGATTTGTCCAGCTACTCGCGCGTCGCCCAGCGCAACGACAGACAGATTTTGGTGGACTTAATGTTAAATCTTGGTTTTCTTTTTGTTTCGCAAACACCTAAAGCCCATTGAAATGTTAACTAAACTTGCAGCTCTTATGGTACTCTTTCCAAACGAACGCGTGCATTGCATTGTATCTTACAGCTAAAAGATCGTTTCGAAACATGAAATGAAATCAAATAATGTGGGATAAATTAATGACCACCACCTAAAATAAATACTAAAAGATTCACTACAGATACAGGAAATGCAAATCAAATTGTAATCTACTTCAAACTGCATTAAGTTCAATGTTTAGAAAATAGTAAAGCCTGCAAAGAGATTTAAAAATTACATTTTAATGCAAAAAATTTAGTAGAATCAATAATTTTTATGAGATCCTTAATAAAATCTATGTTACAAGCCTCTCTCAAGAAGAGAAAATATTGCCGACACTTCAAAGTATTCTTAATCAGCATCGGCAGACGATCTAGCCATGTAGGATGTCTTATGCAACTATTAAATCTAATACAAAATATTTTCCTATTAGCAAATTCCAATTATTCACCTCAAACCTCTCTCATTTGACTTGCATTTCCTCACCAAAATCAAAAAAAGATAAGTAACAAGTAAAAAGCAACTCTACGAAATGAAAGGCGTCCATCAAATATTTACATAGTCCCCGCAACGCAATACAGTTGCCGGAGTGAGAGAATAATAGGAATATTCTACAGATATGGGAGTATAAAGTGTACAGATGCGAGTTTAGTCGGAGAGTGTGTGAATCATATACGAGTAATGCCACCAAATCTGGGAGTTTGTCTGTCTTGCATTGAGGTACTCTCGTCTGAAGCACGCCGTTCTAACACCGCAGGACTATCGAACCGCACCAAAAGAAATTCTGACATGGCCGGCGATATCCCGATGACGGTGCGGCGAATTTGCCAGACCCAAAAGTCCAACATTAATTTTGCGCTAAACTGGCCCGAGGGAGTTGGTAATTATTTAGATCCAATCTTATCTCCCTGGGCAGTTCTTCACTTGTCATTGCTTATGAATATAAATTACACAGTATAGTTACAGTAATACATGTATTTCTATATATAAAGATAGATAGATGGTTGGGTTACAAGAGTGTAATATATGTATAGGTATACTCAAACAGGGGTGAGTGTGTTAGTTGGGGTTTCGTGTGGTGCTCTCCAGGGATCTGGGTGCTGAGTTAAACTAGCCCTGGGCTAAACTGGGTAGAGAGAGTAATCTAAGATCTCGGGTATCTGATCCATGCTGCTTCCCGTCAAAAACACAACAAAACAAAAGGGATATAGGGCTAGGACTCTCCAACTGCCAATCTACTCTACTTATGCTAGCTAAAACGTTCAAAAAGTATTCAACAAAAGCCTAAGCCCCTCTATAAACAGTGGAGGGAGTCCACGAGTATTAGTTCATATGTATTTCAAGTTGAAGTTGTGGCTAAGAAGCTAGAGAACTCGGAACATTGGAAGAACGCTACGTTAACAACGGCAACAGAAAAGCGTCAATTTCAATAACCTGAACAGATGTATCGAGTGTACTTGCTATAACACGTGGGGAACTCTTTAACTAGATGCTATTACTCTGATATTTCTATACACTATATAGCGGTGTTGGGATGATGGGTAATTATTGTTTGAATTTTTGAGTCTTTGTTTTAGTACCAACCATACCATAACCAAATGACTTAGGATATATATGATAGTATTCATATGCATATATAATAATTAAAAAGAAAAACAAATTGATTGTAGATACCTGATCTGGTCTGCTCTCATCATCTCGTGATGACACACACACCGAATTTATATATATTACACACCAAAAGAATAGAAACGATACAAAGAGAGAGAGACGTTGAATAGTTATGTATATGTATATAAGGTATTTGTATATAGTTAAGTATATACTATGCATAAGAAAGATAGGACTTACTTTTTGTCAGCTTACTGAAAGCAACTGATCGAATGAAGGAACGAAGGTCTAGACTAGGGATGTATGTATATCGAATAAACAATCGACAAATATATCGCGATCGAAAATATCAAAATAACTTTGATGAATCGAAATTTAAAATATCGGAATTTTACGTAAAATTAACAAATTTACAAACACAAAATCGATTATTTGCACAAAACTACGATTTGTAAATCGGAATTCGCGGAACATTTTGGTTCAGTATATCGTTATTTTTAGCCATCCGTAGTCTAGACAATATGGTGGGTGGGCCTAAACAAAAGTTGTTGGTCGGCATTGCTTAACATTTTAACAGTTTTGTAGAGCATTTCACATGGACAGAAAAAAAATCGAAAGTATATATGTATGTATATAAAAATTACGCACGAATAACAACACAAGAACGATAACACAAAAATGCTGCTTATGGCAATTGTCAACATACCCAGAGCTTTGAGCGTTTAGGTTTTTGGTTTTGGTTTTTTGGTTTTTGTGTGTTTCAAAGAAGTTCTTTTCTTTTCGGTTTTCATTTGCTTACTCGGAGGAGATATACATATAATTAAACAACTTGAGTGTTGATGTTAAAACATATGCTCGCTAAATAAAACTAAGAACAAAAAGAAAAATAATGTTAAGAAAACAACAATTTGTATAGGGATTAAGTGTCAACGGTTAGTTTTTGTTGATTATACAGATATATAGATACAGATAAAGATAGAGATCTACAGCACAGCAAAGTAGCTTCAGATGGATAGTGTTAGAGAGTGTGTGTGTGTGTGGGGATTGTGTGTTATACAAGGAGCACACGAACAATATATCTAGATAGAGATGTTGTTGCTGTTGGTGTTGTTATGCACGCACATCGAGAAGGTCGGATTAGGATAGAAAATTAAACATTTTGATTATTGGAAAACAAAAGCCAGAATGTAGTGCTTTAGATGAACGAAAGAAGTATATGACATCGACTGATTTACTAGGCATAGCCGCAGATTAGTGGGTTGAGTGTGGCGGAGAAGTTTGTGTGTGTGTTGTGGGTGGAGTGTCTCAAAAACTGTTATACATTGAAAAAGAACTTGACTTTGGTTGGAACAATTTTTGAAAACAACTTGCTTGCTGAGTGCGTTTGCTGATTGCTGATGTATAAGCTGGATCCTGGTCTTGCCTCACTCGTGGAAGAGCAGCGGCAGCGGTAGGGCCAACAGCGGAGCAGCCGCTGGCCTGCTGAACGGTTGCGGGGGCTGCGCGTGCTGAGGATGCGTATGCGGATGCGTGTGCGTGTGCGGCTGCAGGTGCGTTGGCGGCTGAGCTGCTGGCGCCTGCAACAGAGCCGGCGCTGCGGGCAGACATCATCTGAAGCGCGGCTGCATCACCTGCAGCATGTTGGGGTGGCCCGGCAGCATAACGCCCATTCCAGGCATTGGCATAGCGCCAGCCGGCAGTGCCCCCGGCAATCCCGGCAATCCGATTTGCATGGGCAGTAAACCTAAAGAGAAATATATTATTATTCAGGGAATTAAGAACTGGAGGTTGTCTTAGGGATGTTTATCAAGATGAATATCGAAGAGATGAATATCAATTAACATTGAAATATCGATAGTCTCGCACTCACCTGCCGGAATACCGTTGAATCCTGGTCCACCGGCTCTTAGCATATTTCCGGCCATCAAGGCTCCGTGTGGTCCGATGGCCATAGCCGGTCTCAGCATGGGCTGCATCAGCTGCATGTGACCGGGTAGCGGCATCTGAAGGAGGCGGATCGGACGTGGAGAGAAAGATATAGAAGAGCATGGAAAGGATGGATATCGAGGATTAATACTCTTGAGGGCTTTTTCGCTTGGTCTATATATTGAAGCCATTGTACACAAAATTAGCTAATTTGTTATTAATTATGTTTGTTTGTTGTTTCTTTTTTTCATTTAGAATATTAATAAGTTGTTTTTTTTTTTGCGAACTTATTCAATACATGGATAAGAGGAGTGTGTATGTGTTTGTGTGTTTGGTTTTGTTGTTGGTGGAGGAACTTTTTTGCATCGCATTACAAATGTATGATAGATAGAGCAGAGACAAGATATATAGAATAGAATATTGAGTAGAGCAGAGCGAAGAGACTCCTTCATCCTCTTCTAGTCATCATTGGCAAAAACAATATTATTTTATTTTTTGTTTGTAAATAAATAGTTTTGTTGATTTAAAAAGAAAAGTACTTACAATTCGGAAACTGAACTGACGACGACGAGATGGTGTGGAGGGTGTGAGGGGCTTAAGGCTTGTACAATATCATAACAAATTAAACGTATTCGCTTTTAAGAGAGAAAGTAATAGTGAACTGATTTACTAACCGGAGGGAGGCCACGGGTCGAGTTCAAATTCCAATATTCTTCAGTTAGACGTTAGTTTCAAACTTAGCTAAGAGTGAGGTTGGTCAGTGAGTGATGAAGATGGATGATTAGGGTTTGGATTAAGACAAGCACATTATAAGTTTAAGATGCGTAACGCCCATACCTCTGAGCTGCTACAGGCAGAACAATTTTTAACAAAAGAATGCACACAATTCAAGCGAGTGCGTAGATTTAGAACAGTTTAATGCAAAGCCCCCTCTCACTAGCATGTACAAAAAATCATATGTCGTAACGCATCTTATACTTTTGGTTAGAAATAGTGCTATAGCAAGGTAATTGAGTTTGGAAATGACCAAAAACCGATAGTCCGCTACCCTGAATGAGCATTTGTTCTGCGTAGAAAACCAAATGAACTGATATTAGTATGGCATGTGGATGAGACTTTATCGGATGAGATCCGTGTAAAACAGGGGGACACATAAAAATGCATGGCTTGAAGGAGATGAAACATTGATATCGGTAGTACAATTTACAGATCAAAGAACACTTATAGATAGTATTTTTCTCTTGCTTTTCTTATTTTTTGGTGGGTGGAGTTGTTATCGAGGTAATAGAGATAGATGTAGAGATAGATAGAGACAAATCAATGCGGTGTGTGTAGGTCTTACTTAATTTGTGTGTATTTTTGTGGATATGAATTAATCAATCAACCAATCAATCATCAATCAATTAAACCAACCAACGCAGCAACCATTACGACAAAGTCAAAGTAATTCTTGTTTTTTTTTTTTTTTTTTGGTAATATAAATTATTGAAATGTACTTACATGGCTTGCAAAATATTTTAAACACAACTCACGACTCTTCTCTCATTAATTACTATCGTAATTGTGAATTCTTTCATTCAGTTTTACTTGCAAGGCAGTATGTATGTACTAGGAACTTAATTTTTGTTGGGAAATGGGGTTTCTCAAATGGATTATTTACGCATGGATATGTGAGCGACTGAGAGAGATAGAGGGGGGTAGGAGAGTAGTAGAAGGTACTTGCTTAGACTACATAATTACTTGCATAAGTACGACTAAGTAATATTATAATGGAGTTGTTTGGCTTTTACTTATCTTTTGCATTTCACATTTCATTTTGCGGGATGTGATTTCGGGGGAGGGGGAGTGATTAGGTTGGGAGTTCGTGGGAGAAGATTAACTTGTTGTTGTACAAAAAAACATACATACTGTATAACACTGTTCGGGGCCCTGCGCAACACTTTTTCAACTCTCTTGCATATCAACACTGAACCTCTGCTTTTTGTACTGCAATTGGTAATGGTAACTTAAAAACATTTTATTTCGTTTTTAGAAACGTTCAATACTTTCTCTGAATTGTCAGAATGAAATGATGTAAGACCTATTAGTTTAAACAGTTCAAATCACTCGTCTCAAAGTCAGCTATGCAAAATGTGTTCGAAAACAAAAATGTAGGAGGAGGCTGCATAGTTTCGAAAGCGTATGCAAATATATGTGACTAGAAAATAAATATAAATTGTAAGAGGAAAATTAAACAAAAAAGTAAGCTAGAGGAAGTCGAGCTAAAGCACTTTTAATTTTTACATTGTAATTAATACTTTCGAACACCTTGCTATTTATATTTTTTTATTGAGACTTAAAGAAATGATTTCAACTGATGTGAGTTAAAATTAGTTGTGTCAGTTTTGGGAAGGGTTAGCCTTTTATTAGTTAATTTTGGTGAGTCAGTCCCATTAACTTGAGACTATAGTTCATAAAAAAATGATCCCAAAATAGCTCGGCAGAAATTCTTTTTTATCAAGTGATTGGCATGATCTGCAAAGGTGATGCAATGATGAAGGCGAAAACTTTAAACTAAACCACATATATTTATATTAACCCACTCAAATATGCTGTCGTTGGCTTTTTGACACCTCCCTGGGACACTAGATCGGTTTTTTCTATAGTTTGTTGGTCTTTTACAGATTGACATTCTCAGCACTTGGGATTCGATTTTGTTGTTAAGTCAAGTTCATTCTTTCTTGGTTGTTCAGCGATGCATATGCAGCATCGCGGGACTAGAGACTTACCATGCCAACGGCTGCGGCCGCCGCAGCCGCTGCCGCAGCGCCCGGATTTCCCGGCTGCTGTCGTGCAGCCTGAAAGCTTTGGAGCATCACAGCCCGATTCAGTTGCTCCAGTTGCTTGACCTGCTGCTGTTGCACCGCCTGCTGTTGCTGCTGCGCCGCCTGCTGTTGCACCGCTTGCTGTTGCTGCTGCGCCGCCTGTTGATGCTGCTGAACTGCGTGTGCCACCTGAGCGGCCTGTACCTGAGCTTGGACCACAGCCTGGACCTGCGCCTGCGCCTGAGCTTGAGCCTGGGCCTGGGCCTGGGCCACTTGTGCGTGAGCTTGCGCTTGCGCTTGAGCCTGAGCCTGTGCCACGGCCACCAGAGCGGCGGTCTGTAAGTAAACGTTGGGAATCGGTTCAATTTATCTCACATGCCAGTGAAAGGGGGGGGGAGTATTAGGTTCAAAGAAACCCTCAATAATTTACGGACAAGTATGAACATAAAATACAAATCCAGAAATAATAATGGTTAACAAACTTTATAATGAATAGGTCTTTCCCTAAAAAACTCTACATATTCGCTAATTAATATGCCTTTCCCCTTCTAACATTTTGCTCTTGTATTTAAGCCTTCAAAAAAAGTTCGGTAAAATTAAAAAATAAAACGCAAATTTGTTTAATTCCGATCAATCCAAAAGTATACCAATTTCGGTAGCCATTATTTTACTTCCTTTCATCCTTCAAATCTTTAAATAAGCAGGGAAGGGTAAGGTGGGGCATCTGAGTTTCAACTTCAAGACACAAGGACAAGACAGGGTAAGACCTTACACATATCCTTTATCTCTCTTCAATTTGCCTAATTTATTCGAGGTTTCCTGTTTTAAATCAAAGTAACTTAAGTGGTTAAATTGAAAACCGCCGTTTCGTTTGTTTTGTTGCCATTAATTTCTTTGTTTAATTAAAAAATTGTACAGACATATATCATCATCACTATATGCTAAAAAAATGTATTTCTTTTACGTTCTTTTTTTCGGGTCTGTTTCTCGTCTGTAACTCTTGTATCCGTTCGCTTTCGTACGCTTCACCCGTCTCGTATGAACGTAATTTCAGCATCATTCGCTCTCTTCGCGAAATATGCAAAAATAAGCGTATTGGTAATAGAAATCGGTATTGGTTTAAAATTGTCCAGCTTGGATAAATGGAATTATCTTAGAAAGCAAAATGCCAACGAACTTCCAATATAATTAAGTCAAATAAAAGTAAGTTACAATTATTTATGTTGTTTTTTTCTTTTTGTCGGAAATTGTCTTTTATACAAGTCCGCGTTCAGTCCGTCCGTTTTTTTTCCTCTTCTTTTGTTTGTTATTCGTCCGTTGTGTGTCCCGATGTGCTCATTTATATTGACTATGATTTCTATAACTATGATAAGAACTCACTTCCTGGGCCTTCGAGATGGCTGTGGAGACGGCAAGCGCGTTAGCGGCCGTCATACCGCTGCTACTGCCCGTGGGCGATATCCCCGCCAAGGATGGTGGAGGCGGGGTGCTAGGCTTCGACGTAGAGGCGGTGCCGCCATTGTTGCTGGGACTCTGGCTCTTTTGTGGATTCGCGAGGGCAGCCATAGCGGCTGCCACACGAGCTTGGTACTTGGGCTGTCTGGCTCTCAGCTCTTCCAGGCTGGCGTCCTCAGGCGGATGCATGATCTTGGTAGTGACAGCAGCCGCCGGCCCGCCACCAGCAGGTGGTTGAATTGGCGGGCGCTGCTGCTGCTGAGCATCAGGCGGTCCACTTGGTGATGCACTGGATGTGCCACCAGCATGGTTGGTGGTGGGCGGAGCACTTATGGTTGCATTACTTTATTAAAAAAGTAAAAAATGTAAATATTAGTTTAAAGTAGATTAAAAAAGGCATCAATTAAGTTCCATTTCTACATGTCACGTTTGTCGCTCTGCATTTTGGGGAAAAGCCACATACGATAATGCATCCAGCATTATTTTCAAATAACAAATTATTTAAAATAAATTGAAAATGCTCATTCTAATGTGGCTTTCCCCTTAATAACGATGCCCACCTGTAAGCTGGAAATGTTGGCTTTTGTTGGGCCATAGCGGCGGCATGGTGGTGGTGATGAGCCGCTGCCGCTGCAGCTGCCGCAGAGGTGGTGGCCATCGCCGCCGGAAACAGGGGCCGCGGCGGCATCATGTGTGGCATCATAGGCATCGGGTATGGAGGAAGCGGCGGCATATGTTGCATCATTCCCATGCCATACTGGCCCAGCATGTGGGGTGGCATCATATGTGGCGGCATCATCATTGGCGGTGGCACGCTCATAGGATCTGCAATGAGATTCAGATTTATAGGAGATTTCTCCGACTACAAATAGTCGTCCGCTTACATTCTACTTTCTTCTTGGCCACTGGCTCGTCATCGTCCGAGTCCGACTTGCCACCGTTCTTTTGGCGCTCGTGATCCCTGATATCCTCCGCAGGTATGCCGTCCATGCCGAAGATCTCGATCTCTATGTTAGAACGATTCGGCATCGAGTTGGGCACTTTGTCGACAGTCTCCTTGTGCACCTGCATGCAGTGGATCGAAAGGCCAGGGCCGGTGTAGAGCTTTTTATGGCAGATGTGGCACTTGAAGTGCTTGGCCTTTTGGTGCTGCACCAGGATCTTTTCGTCATCGAACTCGCGGTTGCAGTACCTATATTGTTCGCTGGGAGTTAAGGAAAATGCCAATTTGTGTACCCTTCTGCACGGAGCCCCTGCCCCACAATACCATTATATAAATGAGCGTGTATGTGTAGATACAAATTTTTTCGCTCGCCCTCCCAGCCAGCGGCGCACATGCCGTGGACAACGCAGTTTTACAGTTTGTTTTTTGAAAAGGATACCAGCACCAGGGTTTGGAGGCCTTCTTCTTCTTGCGTCCCATGACTCCAAGGTTCTTCCAAAACACTCAAATTTACAAAAACGCTCGGTTAATTGGTACGAAATCGCAAGTTGATGCAGCGAAAAAATTATTCTGCCGTCGAAAACAAAATGGAGAGTCAATCAGAGTGACCGTTTCTGGTCGTAGACGTCAATACAAGAATTAGCCGCGTAGCCACCAGGTGGCGTCTTTGCGCATTTCTGCAGCCAAATTTGACAAATATCTTAGATTTTTGATTTGTTAAAATTAAATAATTGTCAAACTTGAATAACTAGAACTGCTAGAGCAAATGATTTAAAATAACAAATAGGATTAGTTAATACCCCAAACTTTTTTGGTATAAAATATGAAAATATCGGTATTTTTCATATGTGAACGTGATTTTATTAGAGCGCTCCAGCTACGGCCACATTAATCCAGCCGGCGTTTACTAAAAAACAGAATTATGGCAGATAAAAAGGTAAAATGTGTAAAATAATAGTCCTTTAGCATTTCACCACCATGTACGTCGCTTTCCAGGTGGGCGGCAACAATGACGGCAAGGAGAAACGGCGCAAGGAGTCGATTTTGGACCTGTCCAAGTATCTGGAGAAACAGATTCGCGTGAAATTCGCGGGTGGCCGCGAGGCATCCGGAATACTCAAAGGCTACGATGCCCTGCTCAATTTGGTGATGGACAACACGGTGGAGTATCTGCGGGACTCCGACGAGCCCTACAAGCTAACCGAGGACTCTACGAGAAGTCTGGGACTGGTTGTGTGCCGCGGCACAGCGCTGGTCCTGATATGTCCACAGGACGGAGTCGAGAGCATTGCCAATCCATTCATAACGCAGTAAATGGGAATCTGTCGGGAATCTGAACTTAGAGTAAGAATGAAACGCTTATGGAACTCGGAAATTTAAATATATATATTTAGCGGAGACAAATGCATATAAATTATTACTAAGATTTAACCTACACTAGGTCGCAAAGTCCGATCTGGGCTCAGTCCAATCCGAACTCGTTCCGAATCCAGGGATACTGGGCTGGGCACTCCATGCATGTATAAAAGTATCGATCTTCCTGCAGCACTCGACTTCGCACTTTGCACACATTCGGCAAACTACACACTCGCTCGTGGGGATCCAAGTCCTTGGGCTGGCAGTGCCACGGCTCAAATTGATGCAGCTGGTTGCTGGGTGTGGGGTGTCGCATCCACTGAATCGCCTGCTGATTGGTTACAAAGTACACGTCCGGTAGCTTTTGCAGGTCATCGAGGAATTTCTATATCAAATAATCGAGAGTTAATACCGTGGTTTCGGATAACTGGGAAAACTCACCAAAAAGGCATTCAGATAATCGATTTTCTTGAACCAAGTGGAGTGGAAATACAATCCAAACGGAGCTCTATTGCTAAGATAGTGCCTCTTGAAGTTGTGCGTCAGCATCCTGTACACATCCTCGCCACTCAAATGCGGCGGGCAGCTGTCCACCATTCCGCACATATATTCACCCGCTTCCAGTTGGTTCATCGCCAGTTCCCAGATGCCCGGATAACTCCTCGAGGGACAGTTTTGATTCACACCCGTGCAGCTGTGCGGCATCTTATAGTCCAAGGTGTATGGCCAAAGGGGCGGATTGGAATGTGGGGCCACCATGGAGGCGTCGTAAACAAATCCAAACTCTTTCATCATCAGAAACTGACGGTTCCAGCCGACGCGGAGGAAAGGAACGCGCATTCCTCGGATCTCCTCCATGCGAACGGCCGCAAATTTGTTGATGATGTTGGCCTGGCCAACCATCTCATCGAACCAGTCTTCAATTGTGGCATTCTTAGACCACCACATCTCAGGGCCACGATGTCTAAAGATATATGTAAAGGATAAATATGCCAGTAGCCTTAGAAGGACGAAACTTACGTGACTGAGTGGACTGCGATCTCATGACCGTCGTTCCACAGTTTCTGCACGTACTGATAGTTGGTAAATGGATGAGAGACATAAAATGTACCCTTAATGGGACAGCCATTTGGATTTCGCCGATTCTGGGTGAACAGCACCTTGGAGAACAATTCCCAATTGTCATGGTTAATTGCATCATCAAAGGTGAGCACTATCATCTGTGGAACATTTTGCGACGGAAGATTTCCTGGTATCTGGGTGCCGTCCTTCGAGCAAAAGCAGTGAGGCAACTGACATGTTCTGGGATCACACGCACCCGCTGCGTTCGGATCGTGCTCCACATCGCACCAACCCTCATCGGAGCCATCGGGACAGTCCACGGATCCATCGCAGAAATACTCCTGTGGCAGACACGTGCCATCCGCACACCCTAGCTGGTACTCATCCGCACAGTCCGCCATTTCCAAGAGCGGCTTAGGAGCCGGCGTCTCAGCACTCACATCACAATTGTCCACATTCGCCTTGAAGTCACAGATCTGACGCACAACGTCGAACAGCAAGCCCTCCGAGCACTTAAATTCGAAGACCTCGCCGTCGAGGCAAAGGAAATACTTGGCGCACTCACTGTTCGTCCAGATCTTGTGAACCGGCCGATTCGGATTTCGGTAGAAACGTGCATCTTGCATGCAGCTCGCCGCTGCAGGGGCTGCAGCTCCGGAGGTCGAGCGCCGGTGGCGGGCGTTGGTGTAGTTGCTGCTGATTATTCCATCATTGTCTGCAAAGCAGGCACACATAAACTAGGTGTGAGAGAGCCGTGTGTAATTAACAAGGAGACTAATTAATGCGTTGACCCAAAAAATAAAACTGCTCACGTCAACCCAAAATTAGCCATTGACTGCCGGTTGCTGCAATATTTTTTTCTTCCATTTTTTAGCTGGATAGCAATCACGCATTCGAATTGAAGGCAGCGGCGTTGTAAGACAGGGGAGTGAGCAAAAATGCCCACACGTCTACCACTTGACTTGAATTAAAGAGTCGACGGAATGTACCGGAAAAAATAACATTTCAAGGAAATATAGTCAATTTATATTATTTATAAATGCTTGGTGACCTTTTAATAATAACTATATTTTATCTTAGATTGTCTTTATTATAATATCACGTCTTCTGATGATGAATTGGCTTGAGTCTAGTCACGAAAGGTTACTAAAATTTATTTTTATTTAAGCATGAAAAAATGTTCAGGAAACTGTATAACTTATACTCCAAACTAATCAAAAAACTTATATAAAAATCACCAAATAAAGTCCAACTAACAGAAACAATTGTCAAAAAAAGTTTCAAAAGCTAAAATCCTTCTAGTCTTTAATTCATCGCCAATTGCCGAATCCTCCCCCTTGCTCCGCCCACTTTAATGGACGCCCCCAGACTTGTGTGCCACATTGCGGCGGATAAATTGAGTGCGTTTGCATCATAGATCGGCAGCAATGGCCCGTAGCCAATCCGTGGCGTGCCGCACCAGATCGTAACTCTGGCTGGCGGTTGTTGGGCAAGCTACGCGTGTGTTGTTGGCCAAATGCAAGATGCGATCTCGAGATTATGGCTCTAACAGATAGAGTCCGACTGCCTGTGTATGTTTGTATGAATCTCGATCTGTATCTGTGTCTATCTAAGAGTTGCAGCATTTAGAAAGTAAATTTATCATCTTGAGAGCCAGCCGCTGCTGCTGGGGCCAAGGCGGCGGGTCAGGAAAATTTCAGCAACTGTCACGCCGGGGTTGGGTTCAATGCACACACACACAGACTCTTTTTCGGGGGTGAGGCGGGACGGCGGACGCTGAACGGTGGACGCAACCCGACTTGGCCCCACTTGGCTCCCCCGTTTTAGTTGTTATATAACAGATCGACAACTTTCACACCCAATGCGCGCGCATGCGCCAAAATAAAAGCAAGACACGCACCCAATCAAAAGAGCCAGCTGTGCCCAGCTGCTCGGTGACAAACAAAAGTGGAGAAATTACCAATGAGCCTGGCATCCAGCGAAGACGACATAATAATAACCATCATTAGGATGGACACGCCAAGCACCGAATTTTGCACTGATAACGGTCGTCGCTGGGCGGAAACGCCGACCTTGACTGTGAAACCAGTTTGGCCATTTACATTAACATTTTCCCCCGGGCAGAGCATTTTTCTGCCTGATTTCCAGTTTGCGTGCGTTCAATATTTGTATCTGTTCCACACACCGTTTATAAATTTTTTTTTGTGTGCTTTGTGGAAAAACTAAGTCTTCGCGTCTGCGTCTCGTCGGAAAATACGCGATGGGAACACCGCAACCGCACAAAGCCAAAGTCGAATTGTGACTGAGGTCTTGCGAGATGCAGCAGAGGCATTATATATTTGGGCATTTCTCTTCCAAGAGAAAGCTTTTCGCAGTGGGTGCAATAGTTTTGAATAGAGAGCAATACAGCATAGTTTTTTTTTTTAAGTTTGGTTAGCTATTAAAAGGCTTACGAATTAAATATTTAAAAACATAAGTTTTGATGAATCAGGGGAGCGACAGAAATTGAAATTAAAACAATACAAAAATAGATTTTGTGCTCTTATATTTAATAAAATAATTATTTTAGTGAGCTGTGAGTAGAAATGTGGTCATAATTTTGATTATTTTTTCAACAGTGCATTCCCACATCAAAATACAAATATATCCCTAGCACATTCGTTACTTTATGTTAGAAGTCGCCTAGCACAATTTTTTATTTTAACTATCGTTCTGATAGTAAACATATTTTAACTTCAATTTTAAAATTAACGGCACACTCAAGAACGTTGCCACCCTTCCTTGTGAAATGTGAGAGGCTGGTTATACTGTTATCGCCGTTTTATAAGCCTCAGGGTTTTCAGAACAATTCTTAAGTAGAAGTGATTTTTCCGCATGCCGCTCAAAAGACCAAACCATATCGAGGGGTTTCAACAGCAGAAAAGAAGTAGACAAACAATTAAATAATTTTAATTTTAACGCCAATTTCAAGTTTGATTTTTAATCGTTTTAAGTGTGACCAGCTGAGGAGGAAGAGAATAACGATGTATCGCATATCGATATATCGATGCAGCGCAACATAGCGTCTTCTTTCGGTTGGCGCCTGAATGTTAAGCGAAATTTTAAAGGATTTGACGTTTATTCGTGTTACTCTGACCAAAAAGCATGATGCAAAGGGCTCGTGCCAGCATGGGCACGCCCAAGGGCTCTGGCGGCGGACGTCAAAGTGCCCAGTTCCGGGTGCCGCAGCTTACGGTCCAGCAGCACCTGAAAGCCCAGCAACAAAAGGAATCTGAAGAAGCGGACATAGACGCTCTGGATGATGCACTTATCTTCGACGATGAGGAGGGTGGAACACGCATCGGCGATATATATATCCCGCCGCCGATACCGCCGCACTGCTCCATGGAGAGCACCGGTCCGCGGTTAATCATTAAGAAGATTGTGAATCGAAACTTCAAGAGCTATGCGGGGGAAGTGGAGCTGGGACCGTTCCACCAGAGTTTCACCGCCATCATTGGACCCAATGGAAGTGGCAAGAGTAACGTCATCGACTCCATGATGTTCGTGTTCGGCTGCAGAGCGAATCGCATTCGCTGCAAGAAGGTTTCCACCTTGATTCATTCGTCTTCGCGGTTTCCCAATCTGCGAAGTTGCTCAGTGGCCGTGCACTTCGAGCAGATCGTGGACAAGGGCGACGGATCGTGCGAGTCTGTCCCAGACTCCGCCATCGTCATCGAACGCACCGCCATGTCTGATAGCTCCTCCTATTACCAGATCAACGATAAGCGTGCCCAGCTGAAAGATGTGGCTAAGCTGCTAAAGAAGCACCATGTCGATCTGGAGCACAACCGATTCTTGATCCTTCAGGGCGAGGTTGAGTCCATTGCCATGATGAAGCCGAAGGGACAGACGGAGAACGAAACCGGTATGCTGGAGTACCTTGAGGACATCGTCGGCACACAGCGCTATATCCGTCCGCTGCAACAGATCAACCAAAGGGTGGATCAGCTCACGGATGACCGCACAGAAAAGCACAATCGCTGCAAGCTGGCTGAGCGCGAGATGAAAGATCTCGAGCAGCCGTACAATGAGGCCGTCGATTACCTAAAAAAGGAGAACGAAGAAGTGCGCGTAAACTCGTGTATTATTCAAAAGCAAATCAGCATAAAGAAGACAACGCTGGACCAGTACACAAAGCAGCACCAGACCTGTGAGGAGGAGCTGAAGGCACATGATGCGAACATCGAGACCTTGAAGAAAGACCGGGCCGAAAAGGAGGATATCATCAGGAAGGAGATTGAGTAAGACTCAACTTAAGCAGTCTACCACGATAATATCTAATATAATCTGCCAATTCTTTTAGGGCCTATGAATCTCTGGTTAAAAAGCGCGAACAAATCAAGAAAAAACTGGTGACTGCAGAGAGAGCTCACACCGAGATTCAGAGCACCATGGAGAACACCAACAAGCAGCGGAAGAAGGACAAGGCCCAGATCGAGAAGAACGAAAAGGAACTGGAGGATCTGCACAAGCTGCCTGAGAAAAATAAACGCGAAATTGAGGATTGCAATAAGAAGCTGGAGCGTCTGGATAAGGAGAAGGTAACGCTGAATGAAGAGTTGGAAAAGCAGAAGGTTATGCTGAACGAAAAGTCCGAACCCCTGACCGAAAAAAAGCTAAAGCTTAGTGACGAGTTGGTCGGCCTTAAGGAGAAAGTAAACGCGGCAAAGGCGGAGCTGCAAGTATTCGAGTCCCAGCTAAAAATCCTCAAGCAGGCCGAAACTACCGAGACTAGAAAATATCAAACCCTAAAGGACTCGTACGAGCAGTCGCAGAAAAGTCTCGAGGAGAAGATGACAAAGGTAGATGAGCTGAAGGAGAGCATTCCACTTATGCAGACGGAAATCGCCACAAAGACAGCAGAGGTTGAAAGAATGGTGCATGAAGAGCGAAATCTGACCATACAATGCAACAAACTGCGAACAGAGGTAAGGTGTTTTGGGTGAAATAAGAGCGTATCATTTACCATAATTCCTCCTCCTTTCAGATCAATGAAAGATCGAGCAACATGCAGGCTCAGCGTTCCAACGACAAAGTCCTCGACTTTCTCATGCGACAAAAGATGGAGGGAAACATCCCTGGCATTCTGGGGCGCCTTGGCAACTTGGGCGGCATCGATGCCAAATACGATGTGGCCATTTCCACCGCTTGTGGGCGCTTGGACAATATTGTTACCGACAACTATGACACTGCAGCAGCGGCCATTGCTGCGCTGAAAAAGTACAACGTGGGCAGAGCCACCTTCATTACACTGGACAAGGTGGAGCACCTTCGACGCGATGCCACCTCCAGAATTAATACGTAGGTTTTTTTAAAACAAATGCATGTCTTTAGCTGGTTTTCTAACATTATTCCTTCGTTTTTAGGCCCGAGAACGTGGCCAGATTGTATGACCTTATACAGGTCGAAGACGATCGTGTGAGGACCGCCTTCTTCTTCGCACTAAGGAATACCCTGGTGAGCGACGATTTGGAGCAGGGCACTCGTATAGCTTACGGCAGGACCCGGTACCGGGTGGTAACTCTGCGCGGTGAAATGATCGAGACGACGGGCACGATGTCCGGTGGTGGAAACCGCCCAATTCGTGGAAAAATGGGGACACAGGTGCGCACGAAGACGGTGGAGTCGGCGGACAGCTCACAGGTATCGCAAAAGGCGCTGGAAGATATGCAGGTGCAGGCGGAGGAACTGCAGACGCGGATTAACTACTGCCAGGAGCAGCAGGGTCGATTGGAACGAGAGGTTCATACTCTGAAGATGAATCACCAGCGTGACGAGGCAGAGTGCAAGCGGCTGGCGGTGAGCATCACCTCCTTGGAGCAGCAGATGGCCAGTAACTTGAAGCAGTGCGAGGCGCAGCGCCAGCGGATGCTTAAAAAGACCACCGATGAGAAGGCCGTCAAAGAGCGAGAGGAGCAGATCGCTGGCGCCAAGCAGGAGCTTGAGCAGGCACAATTCGCCGAGCAGGCTGTCTCCAGTCAAATCGACGAGATTCAGGCCCAGTACACCGCTCTACGGGATGATAATGTCAAGCCCGTTGAGACGAAAATCAAAAAGGTGAGCACCCAAATTGAGAAGCTATCCGCCAATGTGCGCTCAATGAATGTCGCCCTGGCGACGGCCGATCGCAACATCAAGAAGATTTCTGGAAACAATGACAATCTCCGAGAGAACATCAAAGCGGCGGAAGAGAAACTAACATCAATGAACGAGGAGCGCAAGAAATGCCAAGAGAAGGAGGAGGAGCTGGAAAAAGAATTAAAGGAGGCGGAAGAAGCCATCGGCAGCGCCAAATCCCAATCGTCTGACATCAAAAAGCAAATCGATGAGTTGACAAACCAGGAAAGCAAACTCAATATCGAGCGCATCGAACTGGGCAACAAGCTACAGGCAGCCACCGGTAAACTTAACGCAGTGAAGGCCGATATTCCCATATTGCAGGCCAAGCTAAGGCCACTAAAGCTGAACGAGATACCGGGGGAAACGGAACCCCAAGAGCCACTTAAGGAATACACAGAAGAAGAACTTGAGGCGGTCGACCTCGATCAGAAGGAATTTGAGCATACTAAACTTTTGGAAGAGCTGCGGAAGAAGCCGAATCTGGGCTGCATTAAGGATTTCAACGAGAAGCGCAACATCTACCTGGAACGTGTGCGTGTCCTGGAAGATATCACCTCAAAGCGAAACGAGATGCGCGACAAGTACGAGGAGGTGCGCAAGCGTCGCTACAAGGAGTTCATGGATGGATTCAGCATCATCACAAGGAAGCTCAAAGAAATGTACCAAATGATCACCCTGGGCGGCGACGCCGAGCTGGAGCTGGTCGACTCTATGGATCCGTTCACCGAGGGCGTCAACTTCACGGTGCGGCCGCCCAAAAAGAGCTGGAAATACATCTCGAATCTCTCTGGCGGCGAGAAGACCCTGTCATCCCTAGCCCTTGTGTTTGCCCTTCATTATTATAAGCCTTCGCCGCTGTACTTTATGGATGAAATCGATGCGGCGCTGGACTTTAAGAACGTATCTATCGTGGGCCACTACATCAAGGTAAGTGAATCGAAAGAATAATACTTTCCTCAGATTATGATACATTTAAATCCCTCTTAGGAGCGAACGAAGAACGCCCAGTTTATTATTGTGTCGCTGCGTGTAAACATGTTCGAGTTGGCCAACTATCTCGTTGGCATCTACAAGGTGAACGACTGCACCGATTCATGCACACTGCTGAATCATCCACCCCAGCTGCCCAGCGCCACTCAGCAGTCAAGGATGCTTGGTGTCACTAATGCGCAGGACACGATCATGATGCCTGAGAACGATGAGAACCACTCGCCGGAGAGTCAGCCAATGCCGTCGGAGCAAATGTCGCAGTTGACCCAGCAGATTGCCGGTAGGGAGACCACCTTTGCCCCGCCCATGGAAAGCACGGCAATAAACGATACGCAAGCACCACCACGACCATTGCAGGACCAGATACTGCAGGGCAGAGACACGACATTCGCTCCGCCCATGGAGAGCACCGCCATCGAGGCGAATGCCGAGACAAGCGCCGACAAGACACAAAATATATCTCTGCAAAGCCCTTCTCCCAACTCGCCGCCTACGATTAATACGTAATTTTAAGACAAGGCCTAGCTTACAATGTATTATCCTAATTGTAGTTAACACCGATCAAATGATATATTTTTGTATCTAATATTATTTAAATCATTAAAAACCCATCATTTATACAAACGAATTATATTTAAGTTTATTTTCGATATTAGGACATAAAGCTAGACATAATCTTGGAGCAAATCCCTTCCAGAGCCTCCGTTGTATTGTTTTTAATGGCCGTTATATCCTCGCCAGAATCACAAGCTTTCGCTATTTGGGGATCCAGGGGCAAGGAACCAAGCAGTGGCACTCCCATCTCAGCGCACATGGCAGCCGCTCCGCCCGTCTTGGCCGGAAAGATTTCCGAGCTATTGCCACAATTGCCACAGCGGAAGCTGCTCATGTTCTCAATGACACCGACAATGGGAATCTTTTGCTTCTTGCAAAAGTTTATCTCCTTCCGGACATCCAGCAGAGCCACCTCCTGCGGCGTCGTTACGAGAATAGCACGCAAGGACTCCGGCTGATTTTCGTCTCTCATGTACGAAATGACAGAAAGATGCTCGTCCGAGGTGCCCGGCGGTGTGTCCAACAGCAATAGATCCAGGTTTCCCCAGTCAACCTCGCTCAGGAACTGCCGAATCATGCCGTTTTTCTTCGGTCCCCGCCAAATGATGGCATCGTCGACGGAGCCCAGCAGGAATCCGATGGACATAAGGCAGACGTTGTCATCAATGCCGACGGGCGACCAACCGGATCCAGACTGATGAACGTTCTCTCCCAAAGCGCCCAGTATCCGGGGCTGCGATGGACCACAGATATCAACGTCCAGGACGCCGAAATTGCTATCCGGACAACTCCTGGCCAAGTAGCGCGTCAGCAGGCTGGTAACAGTGCTCTTGCCCACGCCCCCCTTCCCGGAAAGGATCAGCAGCTTGTTCTTTACATCCTTCAGAGCTTCTTCCACCAAAGCCTTGCCGGGATCTTCGAGTTTCTTGCTGGGATCGCTGCAGATGCTCTGATTGGGGCAGCCGGCGCAGGCGCTCACTTTGCCTGCCTGCTCGCTTTCAACGCCGGGACAGTGCTCAGGAGGTGCCTCCATTTCTTGTAAATATTGTTAATTGTTTGATAAATTTACTTGTGAAATTCGGATCGCTGATAACACTATTGATTCTCTGGCCACACCACAATTATTTTGGTATTTAAGACGTTGCAGTATTTCCCCTTTAGCAGCAGGCAACCACACTCCGCCTAACTATTGCTTGTCATTGCATTCGGCAATTTGGAAACAACTTTGAATTTTTCGGTAGTGCAGAAAGTATACATTTATCAGCAACATGGAAACGCTCCTGGGTATTAAGGGTCCTGATTTCGTTATGCTGGCGGCGGACACCACTCACGCCCGCCAGATTATCGTGATGAAGGAGGGTAAGCAGCCGGACTCACATATAATGGCGGCTCCAGGTCTCACTTTGGTGGCATTATTTGTAATACTTCACAGACGAGAACAAAATCCACAAGGTGTCGGATAACTTGATTATTTCGACCACTGGCGAGTCTGGCGACACGGAGCAGTTTACCGAGTTTATTTCCAAGAATATTGCCCTCTACAAGATGCGCAATGGATATGATTTGAGCCCTCGTGAGGCGGCGCATTTCACGCGCAAGAATCTGGCCGAATACCTTCGCAGCCGTACGCCCTACCAGGTCTTCATGTTTGTGGCCGGGTAAGGATCCTGTTTTGCCGTCGTCGTACGCCAAGACTAACGTCTTTCTTATTCAGCTACGATCCCACCGATGGACCTGAGCTCGCCTTCATCGATTACTTGGCCAACGCAAAGTCCATCAATTACGCCGGTCATGGCTATGGTGCCCTCTTCGCATCCAGCATCTACGACCGCTACTGGCACCCCAACATCACCCAGGATGAGGCCTACGATGTGTTCAAGAAGTGCATCCTGGAGATACAAAAGCGACTGGTCGTCAACCTAAAGAACTTCAATGTCGCCGTGGTGGATAAAGATGGTGTGCGGTACCTGGACCCGATCAGTGCCAAGAGTCTGGACGATTATAATGCATCCGCTTAGATAGGTTTTAGCATTCTAAATGCACAACAGTTTGAAATAAAATGCGCCTGATTTGGATAACTTTGGTACGATAAACATCTTATATTTATTTTGGAGATTTCAGCAAACAGGGTAAATGCAAAAAGACACAAAAAATTAAAAGCAAAATTTTTTGATGCAAAGAACCTTTATTTTTCGCTAGCAAACCATTGCGATGATTTCCAATTGGAATGTCTGCATTTAGTATTTTTTTTACCTTGGATTTCCAAAATATTCCGCATGCAGTCACACTAACAGTCGCCCAAAGATTTTACAAAATAAATATAATTTTAAGACATGAGCCTGGAACAACAACCGGCAATAGATCCCAAAAATCCACATGGACTTGGTGAGTACTCCTGGCCCAAATTAAGACAAGTTACCCTAGCACTAAACCTGTCCTCACAGGCGATCCCAACGACACATCGTTGCGCAAGGTGGAGCGGGAGGTTCTGATACCCAAGATCATGCGAGATCGGGCGAAGACAGAATTCTGCTCCAAGGAAGTTGCCGACTTCCAGGAGTGCTGCAAGGCCAGCAGCATCCTGATGGTGGCCACCTGTCGAAAGCAGAACGCCGCCCTGAAGGAATGCCTGACTGGGTGGTACCAAAACGAAGCCTTCAAGGAGGAGTGCAAGAAGATATATCTGCAGGAGAGGGCCGATTACCGCAGCACGGGCATACCCAAGAAGCACCGCCTTGAGAAGTTGTAGTAAAGACCTTAAAATAGTTCCTTATTGTTGTTGTTTGCTTTGTACAAAAGTTGAGTAATTGAATCGACGCACAATTGTTTCTGTGACAGTGATTTCCTGAAGGTGCTCCGGTCTGAATACATCGTCGGCTTGCGCGACTCTTAGGAGAAGCACATCCTTGTCGGAAGTTTCTGCCACACGTTGGACTCCTTTTAGGTTCTTTGATTGATAGTAATCCACATCGATGGATGTTTGAACAATCACCAGAAAGCTTGCATGGTATAAGCGTGGGCTCTGCATGTAAATCACTAAAAATAGTGCCAAGTGTTGGTTAAAAGGTATTGTAACAATGCTAAACTTACGGAAGTCTCCGCCAAACTTAATGCCGCTCTTGATCACCCAGTTTTTTGACTTTAAATACAAATAGCAGGCCAAGCTCTCTACAAATCGATCATTTAGCTGCTTTGCTGCTGACAAAAATGCTTTAAAATCCATAGCGCAGCCGGAGAGGTTTTCAATGCTCAAAACTTCCAAATAGAAGGCCAGAAAACAGGACTCCTCAAGTCCTAAGAGCAACGTTTCGTCCGCCTCTCCAGATGCCGGTCCACCTCGCGACTTGCTTCCCTTGCCAAAACAACCATTGTCATACAGAGATTGAGCTTGAACCGTATCCCGTATCTCCACCGAGAGTCCTGTGAACGTTCCCTGATAGCTTTCACCGTTTTCGCATATGGGAAAAGGGGAGAAGTTTGAATTTTTATAGAGGCACCGCTTTCTTTTGCATTGAAACGTAAACATGTTTCGATGTGATTAAAAGTGTGGTCACAGCTGTTGAAATATACCAAGTAGGACAGACGTTTGGTATATGGTATTTTGAACTTTAAAGAGTCTGGTCTTTCTAAAAAAATGTAAACAAAAACTTTCCAAACATTTTTTGAGTTTAAAAAAACTCTAGTTCTTGCAACAATGTAGCACCGATGCCCAGCAGTTTATGGCACCGATTGGCGATGAAAACAACTCGCATATCGGTCACTCCCCCAACCATTGTATTTGGCCTGTCCTCAGGCAGCTAAATTTGGATACATCGTGATATTATTTCCTGGTTGAATTGATTGATTTACATCGTAATCTTGTAATCTAAAACTTTTGTTTTCGAGTTTGGCGAGTCCGAACTTTGTACGTGGCTTGTTATAAAAAAAAGGCTTGCCGCTTAGAATTTGGTCATTGGCAGCTACATATATGATATAGTAGTCTAATCTTGATATTATTATAACCGAAATTGTAGAAAAATACAAAATGACCACATCTTAAAATATATGAAAATATGTAGAAAATTGACAAAATTATATTTTTTTCTTCAAATAATTTAAAAAAAAAAAAAATGAAAGGGGTTACATCGTCAAAATTGACAAAAAATTTGTCAAAAAATAGAAATCGAGTTTTAAACCCAGAAAAGTTCTCCATTAAAAACTAAGAAGAAAAAACCAAACCACTCCGAAATCCGTTGAGTTTAAGCAATGTTACGATCAAAAAACCACTGAAAAGTTGGCGATTTTTGAGGCAAAAATTTACCCATTTATTTTTAATAAAATGAAAGGGGTTACATCGTCAAAATTGACAAAAAATTTGTCAAAAAATAAAAATTGAGTTTTAAATGCAGAAAAGTTCTCCATTGAAAACTAAGAAGAAAAAACCAAACCACTCCGAAATCCGATGAGTTTAAGCAGAGTTACGATCAAAAAACCACTGAAAAGGTTCGCGATTTTTGAGGCAAACATGTACCCATTTTTCTTCAATAAAATGAAAGCGGTTACATCGTCAAAATTGACAAAAAAAATTGTCAAAAAATAGAAATCGAGTTTTAAATGCAGAAAAGTTCTCCATTAAAAACTAAGAAGAAAAAACCAAACCATTTAGAAATCCGTTGAGTTTAAGCCAAGTTACGGTCAAAAAACAAACTGTTTCAGCGCGTTCTTCCAAAAATTATAATACCCTGCTTTGGTTTAATAGGCCAAATTTTGAATGACTTAATGTTTTCCGAAAATCGAATACTTCCCGAAATCAGATTAAATTCATTCATTTTGGTGGCCAACCAACAACCGGTTGGTTTCCTGGTCTTGGCTTTGTTGGTGATCTTATCTGATTAGCCGCTTATCAACCAGTTATTATGGAGACAGTCTTCTGTGTTGTTTTTCTTATTATTTCGTTTATTTTGAGCACAAATTATATAGATAGCCGCCAACCGCAAGAATTGGCACGCACGAGATGGATGCGATGCCCGAAAAACTATACAAAGCGTATGCAAATGCAAACACAGACATTACCCAAGTTTATGGTGGGAAATATTATGTCTAAGCCGACGACGCCTGATGAAATGTCAGTAGTGTAGCTCGTTATCAGCGCGTAATCCCCATTCCCCATTCCCCATTCCATTTGGGGCAACGCTTATCAAAATAGCGGTCTATATAACCGTGACCGATAATAAAACCGCCGCCACGATAAACAAAAGGCTTTGTTATTATATATTTCTGTTTTTCTAATTATTAAAAGTGTAGCAGTTATATGGGTGAGGTGACCACGAAAGCACTTGCAATATATGATTTATACACAGTACACACGCTCGAAGCTTATGAATCTCATCGGTAGATCTAGGGGATTGGGATATACATACATATATAGGTGGTGTGGATGGGTTTGGGGTTATAACAATAATTTCGAAATTAACAACAGTCCTCGCTTGCAATCATCTTCCTGGGGGTTCTTGTCAACAAGGGGTATTTTGGGATAACAATGGTTGAAGAGCAGCAGGTGGTTCCTGGACTAGCTGGGCGCTGCCGGCTCGAACTTGCAGATTACGGCAAACATGTCCTCGCCTCCCAGGTACTTGGCCAGCCACCTGTTCTTGATCACGGCCAGCTTAAGGGTCTCGCATCCGAAACGGGCGTTTAGGTTCGTGTGCAGAGCCCGGCCCATGCCCTCGATTACAAGGAGATCAGTCTCATTGGCGGCGATGGCGTCGCACAGCTCCTGCGGCAGCGTGCGCATGTCCAGGCAAGGTCCAGTCTGACCATTGGCGTAGACCAAAAGCTGTCCCGTCGTCCAGGCATGGGCCAAGACCTCGCACTCCCGCGAGCATTCGTTCAGCAGTGATCTCAACTCTTGGCTGGTGACATCGTTCAGCGCAGGTTCACTATTGGCGCAGAGTAGCACCTTGGTTCCCCTCTTGAGGAGCCCTCTGACGAAGGGCAGTACGCCCAGAACCACATCCACTCCACTGTTGTCCACAAACACCACGGCACATTTGTGTGGCTGACCCTTGAGACGCTTCAGCCAGTTGTCCAGGTTGTCCAGCAGCCAGGGACGCTTCTCGATGCGGTCCAAAGCCGAATGCAGTCCGAAATTGCTGTCCTGCTCGAGGATATTAGATATGGCCTGGGCGCCCCAGTCGAACATGTTTCCGGCCAGCACCCCGCGCACCAGTTCCGTCCACCTGGCGTCCTCATTCTCCAGAGCATCCAGCTCCTGCAATCGCTGCTTGAGCCGAGCCACGGCAGAGGCGTTCTCCAATTTCTTTTGGCTAAGCCAGGGGTCCGGGAATCCGAATCGTCGCAGCATTGTCTCATTGAGTTGGAGCAGCTCGCTGGTGCCCAGGACCACCTTTCCACTGTTTATAGGTACGTTGCGCCTGTGCTCCTCCAGCTGTTGAAGGTAGGCTGCCTGGAACTGCTCTGCTCGCTGCAGGGCCGTGTGATCCTCGGGCTGCGACTTGGCCGCCACCTTGGCAAACTTCTCCACCATGTCTCGAAAGCAGTTGAACCAGTAGTCCGCCGCTTGAGTGTCCGTGTTAAGGTCCAGCGTGTCCGGCTGGTAGACAGCCGGATCCGGCAGCAGGCTGCGGCTGTGCATGGCGACGCGGATTGACGCGAAGCGAGTTAATTTAAGCGCAGAAATAGTCGCCGTTTTTGTTTTTGTAAGCAGTGTGACCAGGGCGCGACCGTTGAGAAAAACCATCATATCGGACTAGTCACTTCACGTTATTTGATCACGTTATTTTCCAGGGATCAAAAACATTTCAAATTTCTCAGGATAAAATTTTCCAAAGTTTATCAAAAATACTAAATACGAAGACTAAATTCTTGCATTTGTATCAAAAAAATAGAAATAAATAAATAGTGGCAGTGTTTAAATCTCTTTATAGCAAACGTAATGCGACTTTTGGGAGAAGCACCTGGTAAAATACTATATATAAAGGAAACTGTCTCCGGTGTATCTCTGTGAACAATTGGAAAATTATAAATTTATAAAAATAAATATATATGATAAATTTATAAAAATAAATATATATGATGGTATATTTTTGGTATATTTGTAATAGTGCCAGTGGTATAAAAAATAAATTTTTGGGGCGGAACGGGCACACTGTCAACACGGCTCTTTCCGGTTGAGATTTTTGACAAATCAACAACACAACAGAAAAATGGTAAAAATAATTCGTGAATTTCGGTGAAATCCGCTGTG
Source organism: Drosophila nikananu (assembly GCA_008042635.1). Classification (NCBI taxonomy): domain Eukaryota; kingdom Metazoa; phylum Arthropoda; class Insecta; order Diptera; family Drosophilidae; genus Drosophila; species Drosophila nikananu. Next base: position 98,227 of record VNJV01016271.1, read on the forward strand.
AATATGCTCAAATATCGGCGCAGGAGTCTTTATTGGATTATTAACAACAAGTGGACGGGGGAATTTCTTGTTTACAAGGGCCCCAAGCATTCTGAAATGAAAGTGCAAGTTTTAATGTTATTTTTACCCTCTTTGTTGGCAGGCCAAGCGCACCAAGAAGGTTGGAATCGTCGGCAAGTATGGTACCCGTTATGGTGCCTCGCTCCGTAAGATGGTCAAGAAGATGGAAATCACGCAGCACAGCAAGTACACTTGCTCCTTCTGCGGCAAGGTGAGTGCAATTGGTTTGCCCCCCAAAGAGACGCTTACTAATATCGTATGTGCCCCCTCTTGTCCTAGGACTCCATGAAGCGCGCCGTGGTGGGCATCTGGAACTGCAAGCGTTGCAAGCGCACCGTCGCCGGTGGCGCCTGGGTGTACTCTACCACTGCCGCCGCCTCCGTGCGCTCGGCCGTCCGTCGTCTGCGCGAAACCAAGGAGCAGTAAACAATGCAATGGACCGATCCAATCCAATGCTCCGTTATGCTAGTTCCCGTAGTTTTTAATTAACAACGCGATTTTCCTGTGGTTTGCGCCGTGCCGGTCATGTGAAAATAAAAAATGGTTTTTACTTTTATCGGTAACCGAAAGTGATATTTATTTGTGTGTGTTTGTGTCCTCTGTTTGGAGCTCGGACTTGGGCTCAACAGTTTTCCGATTAGTGGTCGTTGCTGAAATTACTAGAATTTCCGATTTTCAGGATCAATTTAAGTAAATCAAATAATACTACGTTTGCTTATCCAAATGCAATATTTATATGTATATATATATATATTTTAAAGTGATGTTCCGATTACTTCGTCTGGTCTGATTTTTATTTTAATACCCGTATTTGTAATTTACGGCTGCGCTGTCCTTTTGATAACATAGTCCCAGATTAACATAGTCCACAGGAACAGGCGCTTTCAAAATATATATATTTAATTTTTGTCGAAGTAAGATCAAGGCTTTCTATTGACAAGACGTTTATAGGAAAGATTATTCCTTTATTACAGATTCAACCGGAAATGATATAATCGATATGGCATGTTTTTAGATCTAAAAAGGATTCATTGTAAATTTTGTGGAATTATTTATTGAAATTTGTTGAATTACTTCAGCTTTGCAGGGTATTATTGTGTTAGTAAGATGTTTGGAACGCAGCGATAATAATTTCCGACTCTATAAATCATAAATTCTTAATCAGCATCAATAGACAGTCGATCTGGCCACGTCAGCTAAGAAAATTTAAATAGCATTAAAATAGGCAATATATATATATTTTTTTGTATGTATTTTAATTAAAGGTACACGTTTGTTAACCGTATAAAAACTAGCACAATCAGGCTATCCGAATTAATATGAATGCATTTTTAGACTTAACTCTTATTGCGATTTCCCTTGATCCAATTGAAAAGTGTAAGGGGTAAACAACTTCGGCTTCTTAAAGTTAGATTCTTCGTTTACCAGTAACATTTAAGAATCGGATATAAGCAGCTTACAATTCTTTATTATTATGTAGAAAAATTCTTACCTTTAAAAACTCCACCAACAATAAACCACTTTTATTTAACGATTTTGTCTTAAATTTGTCATCTCTTTTTTTATTTATAAAATTTAAAAAGTCTAAACAAACAAATAATATTTAAATGAAAAGTTCATAGAAAATGTTGGCTTACATTCAGTTTTTTCTTTTTGTATAATCTTTCCTATTATTCATTCGGTTTGAGTCTGAGATAGTTTTACAATTGCGAAATGGGAGGAAACCTATATTTAGCTAAACATTTAAATCAACAATTTAAAACGTATATGTAGGCAGCTAATAATGTTGTATATGCGGGATGCCTTACTTAGTGGTTAAACACACACTCTAGTTATAGGATTGTTATCATCGGAGAAGGAGGCCTTGTCCTGCTTGATGTTGGGAATTCATGTTTCCTGTTTCGCGACTTGTTTAATGTTAATTAAAAATTGCACCGTCACCAGTTAAAAATAGTTGTTTTTTTCCATATGTATATATCGTTTCTTTATAGCTATGGGTTGATTTCTTTTTTAAAAATAAATTTTGCTAAAAACTTTACTTGGCCTGTGTCCTAGGGTCTGTCTGTGCGGAATTTCGTTCGTAGTCAGGTTCACACTTCATTCTTTTGATTGGAATTATTTTCGAAATATTTACACAATAGCTGAGAGAGTAGAGTTCTTCGATTTTGAGCAATATTTAGTCGAGAGCTATTGTTTCATGTTGTTGGTAATGAAAAACCTTGACTAAATCTAAATTTAATTTAGAACTTAGGGGTAAACTTAAAGCTAAATGCAATTTATAGTACAGTTTTTTGCTTGCTTCGCATATATGTATGTATATATATATATATATATGTATATCATATACTACACATAAATATTTTATTTAAATGTATATTTTTAATAGCTACAATAATCGTATATACAATTCTCATGTTATTTTCCCCTTTTCAAATGTATTTTATAAATATTTTTACACTGTATTTATGATATGCGTGCAATTTTTAGAGATTTTTTTCATATTTTGTTTTTCTTGTATCTTTTGTGTATAATGATTATGGTTTAGAAGCATTTTCGTGTAGTTTTCTTTAGTGATATGAGGGAGCGCATCGTTTTGGTACAAAGCAACACAAATTTTGTTGATAATTGAATAGCCTAAAGTGGAGCGACTTAAATACGAAACAAAATCTAGCTAGGAATGTGGTGTGCTGCTGTTGGGATTTTTCTTCATCAGTAGCTTAGATGCTCTTTCTATGACACACTTGTGGCAATTGCTTGGCCTGCTCATTTGCTGGGTTTTCAAAATTATATTCTGCGAAGCACAAAATGTCAGTTAAATGCCAATTTATTGGTACTTGGTCTCAAAGCTAAATGTAAATTACATTACAAATACATATATGTATATATATATATGCCTAGATAAATCGTACAACTGCCTGCCTATATAAACACATACATGTACATGCCCATCATGTACTTAGGATATATATCTCACAAGCACACGCACTATTATTAATTTTTTTTTTTGGGAAGACATCCTGCCGCCGAGTGAGTTGAATCTCCGGCAGCAAACACATTCACGCACACAGAGAAATAGGAAATAGAGGGGGGAACTAAAAGGCTAATTAAATTGTCAAAAAACAAGAGCAAACATCATGGTCTAAACACAAAAATTGGAAGTTCTCAGTATGTATATAGTTAGTAGGATCCGTTTTAGTTTAGTTGTAGTCATCGGTGCCATTCAGCTAGTGAGCCTGCCACTTGAACTTGGACTCCATCAGCCACTGCTGTCCCTTGCCGTAGCTGCAGGGACGCAGCAGCGGTGTATTGGCGTCGTCCCTCGTGGCTCGCTGCAAACACTGTCCCGTATTCGTGTGGCGTATCCACTTCTCCTGCAGAAATAAACCAGCGTCAATATTTTAATTTAAAGTCACAGACAGCAGCGACTTACCTCCGCATCGTAGACCCACTCCTGATTGCCGCCCATGTTGTGGCAACGAACCATGTTGACGGGACCATTGGAGCTGGATGCGTCCAGGCACAGATCATCGGACATGATCTGCTGTCTCTTGGTGTAGGCAAACACCTGGTTGCCACCCAAGCCATGGCAATAGCTAATGCCGACCTTCTCGTTGTACTTCCGGCCCATAGTGTCCAGGCAGGTTTCCGTTTCCGCATTGCGGATCTATTGGGAATAAACATAAGTACGGGTTTCCATTTCTGATGCGATCTCCAAGGTTACCTCTCCCAAATAGTAATAGTCCAAAGGCATTAAGCTCTCGGGATAAACGTTCTCCAAATACCAACGGAAGCTCTTGCACTTGAGCCGATCCCGCAGAGCCTTACGATCGCTAACATCGCCAGCCGAAGCTTTGCGAGCACCTAAAGTTGAGCCAACAACGGCAGGGGGTGGGTAAGAAAAATAAATAAATGTGGTTAGTGAAGAGTATTCCAAACTAATTAAATAAAACATTTATGCGCTGGTGAGTGTTTTGTGTTTTAAGATCTAGGGGGGTGTGTGTGTGGGTGTGTTAGAAAGGCAAGTTTGAAATGCTTTGATGATCCAAATATAAATACAAAAGTCTTGGTGCATGTGATGAAAGTTATAAATATATTAAATACGTTTAGTACATAAAACAAAGCATGCAAATAACGTTTACCCAACGACTACTACAAGCATTTTTAAACTATTTGATTTAAAAGCTAAGCCAATTATATTATTTACAAGACATATAACATAAATATAAATACAAATATAGAGGGCACAAAGGGAAATCAGAGAAATCGCTGGGACTTTGAAATCGATTTAAATTAAATTATTTGAAAGTATGCTTAAAGATGTTAAGCCCCAGAAAAATCAACGCTTTTAGATGCCTTTTAAACTACTGTTTAGTCCTTAGCGATTTCTGTGGCACCCCTGATTAGAGCTGTCAAAATATAGAAACGGTTAATATAAAAATCAACAAGAATATTTATTACCAAATACCAAAAATTTGTGTTAATTTTATAAATAAGTTTATAAGAGCCATACCCTTTAAGAGAAAAAATATTTAATTGCAAATCTCGTTAGGGTTATCCGTTATTTAGAGAAGGATAAAAATAATTAGCGCTTTAAAATCCCTTAAAAATTTATGTTAAAGTATGCTATAAAATGTTATCATTGGTTTTTATTACACTCTAACATTTGGTAGCAACTTTTTGGGGCAATGTTTTAAAGATATTTTAAAACCCTAGTGACTTTTGTTAATATCTCTGGTGTTTTATGGAAAATGGGGACGCTACAAGGACAAAGACAAAAGGGTTGGCGGGTGCATTTATGGGGCGGGACCTCGAAAAAAACAAAACCAAAACGGAACTAGGAAATAATACAAATAAAAAACAGACAAAACGAAATGGAGGAAAGTCAGTCGAGGGAACCAATAAAACAAAAACATATTTTTTGCAAATTAAATTTATAAAGGGTGAAGAAATCTAATATTTCGTGGTTGGATTCAGTTGATTGATCGGTGGATTGCTATTTTTTGTATTTCTTTTCTGGTGGATTGGATTTTGTCGGTCACGGCCATGCCATAAATCATAAATATTGATAAAATATTTATACGTGTGTGTATATAGACATTGCATAATGCAGGGCGTGCTGCTTGCTGGCTCGGTACAAATGCTGTAGTTACTATTATTATTGTAGAGTATGCAGAGGGAGAGATATTATACGGAACAAAACACACTATTTAAGAGACAGACAAAATAGAAATTAGAGAGATAGAACGTGAGAATATGATAGAAGAAAGTGAGGGTAGCATTCTGTTTGTTGTTTTGTTTTGTTGGTTTTTGCATTTCGGGGATTGCATTTTGTTTGTTTTGTTTGTAGTTTGTTAACCTGGGTAAAAGCTGTAGTAGAACTCTTTCCAGTCGTCCAGCCAAACCTCAACCAGACGGGCATTATTGTGATTGACAATCTCCGTAGTGCCGCCGGGGAATGTGTATGGCGTAGACTTTCGAAAGACATGACCCACACGGGAGCAGGGCGCGATCTCGAGCACGCCGCCGCACATCCACACCTGGGATTCGAGTTGCATAATTCATATTTCGGTTTTCGGATTTTCAGTGGGGTTTTTTTTGAGAGTGTTTATGTGGTTGTTATATTCAACAATCAAGTGGAGTGGAGAGAAGGCAAAAATTGGACGAGAAAGATATACACAAGATATATAATATATATATAGAAAGAGCTGTTGATATAGAGAGTGATTTTTAAACAAGCTTAGCTGTAGGGCCTATTTTCGGGCTAAACCTTTGAGAATTGGAATGCCTTTTCTTTGATGTTTCTGGTTTTGAGCTTCGATTTTGAAATTATCGTACTTGAGGAATTAATCGGGATAAAGGATGAAGGAGATGGGCTATTGATATGTGCTTTTTGCAAAGTCGCAAGTATATTATTTGGGAACATTTTTGGAAAATAATTATTTGAATTTTCAGCCACTTCAATTGTGGTGAAACTAGGAGTTTATTGAAAAGCTCCTTAGACTATTATTCTAAATAGAAACTTGCACGTAGTTTATAAAATTAAATATCGAAAATATCCGAATGAAACTTTTAAGTGAGAGTTCCTTATAATCTTTCAAGCCACACCCAACCCTCAAGACAACCAGGAACACAGAACGTTGTTGAGGAAACCCATAAAAAATGTCAAACAGAATATTAAGTATTAGTTACAACTTAATAAATAAATAATAAAATAATCTTAATATAATAATTAGTCACCAATTGGTCAGATACTTAAATCATAAGTAATAAGCAACAAGTTAAATGTATGTAAGTAATGTTTAGCTTAGGATTTTTAACGCGGTTTTACTGGATAACAACTGGATTATAACTGGATATGTTAATACCTAGGCCTAAGTAGTGTTTAGTATTATTTCGTAGTTAGCTGATTGATCGATCTGTAATGAGCATGAGCATGAAAAAGTACTGAGAAACTGAGGAGAATTCGAAGAAACATTGAGAATCATTTCGATCAGAGAAATCATAAAATAGGGAAACGTACTCTAATACATTAAGGATATGCCAGTGCGTGTGAGTTATAGGAAAGGAAGTCTATCAGCATCGTGGATTTCAGGAGCGCTCTCTCTGATGTACACGACATTGTACTTTTAAGGATAGCCAAGTTGTTGATTAATAGCAACTTTTACGTTACAGTTATATAGTAGCTATAGATTGGTTAGTTGTATGCTCAAAAACATATCAGCTGGATTTAAAATGTGAGGTGTTAGTGTTAGTGGGAACCTTTTTTTGTTGTTGTTGTTGTTGGAGTGTGTTTTTCTGTTAGCGAATTAAAGCCAATTACGATTAGGAGGTAACAAGTAATTCTTAAGGTTAGAAGTTAGAGATGCACGCAATTTAAAATCGACTTGTGGTTGGAATCATGTTATCTGACTGTTTGGTTTGTTGATTGATTTTGATTGTTGGTTGTTTTTTGTTTGTTGTTTGTTTGCGAACCTGTGCTCATCGAATAATAGAAATCACGCCACTCGTCCAGCCAAACTTCGGCCACTCGGGCCGCATTGTGCAGCACAATTTTGGCCACGCCGCCGGGGAAGGTGTACGGCGATTTGTCACGGAACACGTGACCCACATGGGAGCAGGGTATTATTTCTAAAATGCCGCCGCACTGCCAAATCTGCGGGTTTCGATTGCGTTTGTTGTAATGTTTTCGTGTTGGTTGTTTTTTGTTTTCGTGTGATTAGAAATAAATTTAAATTTAAATTGAATTGAACTCTTATAATAAATAATGAATCTTAAATTTAAGCAGCATTTGAATTTGATTTGCGGCTATAAAATGAACCAATAATTGAAACGTAATAAAGGAAGAAAAATAGAAGAAAACAAAAGGAAAAAGTATTGGGAAAATGCTGTGACATTGCCTTACACGGAACGACATCTCCAGATTTTCGCCGCCCCAGATGTCCATGCCCTCATCGTAGGAGCCAATCTCATAGAAGTAATCCTTATCAATGGAGAACAGGCCACCGGCCATGGTAGGAGTGCGCAGCGGAGCAGTTCTATCGTTATTTCTGCGCGCCATCTCTCGCGATGGTACTCGGTACCTAAAAAATAAAAAGTAATAGAGCTCAAAGGTTACTTTCGTACTGTCGCTTACCATCTAAAGTTGAGCTTCCAGTTGAAGCCACCCCATGTGGAATCCGAGGCCGTAATATATTCGAATGTCTCATCCGAAATGACATCAATAATGGGACACACAACCGTTCGACGATTCTGTACAATGCGCGCTAGGAGAGGCTCCAGCCAGCCCTCCGTGCACTCACAATGGGCATCCAGGAAGGTGATTACCTCGCCACTGACATGCTCAGCACCCAGGAGGCGGGCCCGGATCAAGCCCGAACGTTTCTCTGTGCGCAGCACAAACGTTTTGACTGGCAGCTTGGCTACGTACTCCTCCAACTGTTTGCCAAGGAAATCTGCAGCAGAGAATGCGTTATAAAGTCGCCCAGGACAGCTCCCAGTTATCCCCTCTACTCACCCCTCTCGCTGGCATCGTCCACTAGGATGATCTCCTTTAGCAAAGCACGCGGCGATCGATTGATCACACTCCACACGGTTCGCAGCAGCGTCGTCCAGGCCTCGTTATGGAAAACTATCACAATTGAAGTGGTTGGCAGCTTTGAGGGATAGTGCTTGCGGCGGCAACTAGAGTGGGATTTAAAAGGGAAACCAGTTTTTAGTAAGAAGTCACCTAAATGAATGTGGATAACTCACCCTTCGTGCCGCACATCAGTCAGCGAACGATTCAATGAGATCATGTCACTGGCCAACAGATTGAACTGGTTCTCCTTGAACTTGTCCTTCATGAGATCCTTCATGTCGGCGGGTATCTTAACCGGCTTGCCCATCTCGCCGGGCTTGCCCTTCGCCTCCTGTACGGAGGGCGCCAGGAACCACTTTTTAAGCATAACACTGGGATAGGTCATGGAAATACCACCGGGCGCAAAACCCATTCCCATAATAAGAGCTCCCGAATCACCGTCAAAGGATTTCTCCGTATTAATCTCATTGTCGTCCACCAGTTGGTTGTCATCCACCAGGCGCTCGGCGTTGGGTAACTAGGGAATAAAAGATTTTGGGGATAAGTAAATGAAATTTGTATCCAATTTCTGAACTTCAACTCACCTCCACATCGTACTCCCCCGATCGCTTGCAACGCCAGCCGTCCTTGCCGATGCAATCCGAGTAGCGGGCGATGAGCACAAAGTCGAAGATCACCCAGACGAGTGAGGTGAGCAGCACGATCCTGCAGGTGTTGGAGCGCATGCGTCCACGCATTTTGCGTGTGAAGGTGGAGAAGGTCATGATTGTGGCTACGTCTCAATGTTAACTATATGTCACTCTGTTAACTGTGGGTTAACTACGGATCTTCGTGAGATATTTTTATGAAGTGGAACTCTATAATATCTTGGGTTTTAGTGAGGGACGATCATGTTAGTACCCTGTCGTTTTGTTTATCCTTCTAGATTCTTGACGATATGTTGATGTTTTTGTTGTTGTGTTGCCTTATATTTGTAATGTTGATGTTGTTGCTCTTGCGGATGTGGTTGGTTATCGGTTATCTTTCGTTATCAGACTTTTATCGCTCCCTCAAGCGTGAAATATTATTAAATTTGTGGTTCTTGCAGTTGCTGTTTCTGTAGTTGTTGGCACATATGGGAGCTCCTCTCGTCTCGACGTCTCGTCCCTCTCTCTAGCAGTCTGTCTTCGGTCTGTCTCCCTTCCACTCTCTCTCATGCTAACCTTCGATTTGACCTTGAATTTTGCCGCCTCCTTGTTGTTGTTGCAGTTCTTTTTGGTATGGAAGTATCGGCATCCTTTCAAAAACGATCAGTATTCCATGGAGACGAGTTCCAGGTCCGGTTTCGCCTTGGAAAACTCATTCCCGGACCACTTTCAGTTTGTCGTCTATCGATTAACGGCTCTCTCTATTTATCGCGAGACCTTCGATTATATTATTCAACAGCTGCAATGAAAGCAAAAAAAGAAAAGAAAACAAAAGCTATGATAAATCACATTGAGATAATAATAATGAATAGCGGGGGCAAAAAAATGAAAGTTATGATTTCATATCGCTCTGCCCCACGGACTCAATTTTTTGTTAGCCCAATAAGCAAATAAATGAATAATTACACACATATTTATCGTTTTTGTTTTGTTTTTTTTTTCCGGTTTGTATGTGGCTTGTGCTCTATTTTGATAGGTGCAAATACTCTCCATTAAATTAAAAATAACTATTTAATGTTGATCGATTCAACATGGAATTAGTGTTCCCAGAACTATATATTTTTTAACTTATCAGCTGGTCATCAAGCTTACTTGATTAAATGATTACAGGACTTGTACTTTAGATAAGTTGTTAATTGACGTTTCTCTGAGAAATGTTAGCCTTAACCTGCAAATTACCGTGAGTAACTTGACATGTTAAGTGGCGTGTCAGAAAAGAGAAAAATGTTAAGAATCTGATAACAAAAATATCTGTAATATTATATCAGTGGGTTCAAGATCACGATAAACCTTCGTATATTATTTATGTTGTTATATTTTATTCCCTGAAATCTTCTGCCCTTTCAGCATAAAGATACAAAGACAAACATGTGCTTTGCATGCCCACCAACATTTGCTGCATCAATAAATCGAATCAAAGCTTAGCTTTCAATACCTTTTTTTCCAGCTTGAATCTTTGCCGTTTTTCCTGGTTTTATTTTATTTTGAGCCGTTTCCCACCACAAAATCTCATGCACACACCAAATGCCAACGGCAAGAAGGGCAAAGAAAAAGCAGAAAAAACAGTTGGTTTTTTCTTCTTCTCCTTCAATCCAAACGCCGTTTTGGCCAAAAAATTCCATTGACAAAGGTCATAGTCACAGACAGCAACAACAACCAACAGCGGCAAGACAAGCAGCATCAGCCGAAACGCCAAACAAGCCAAGAGCTGTCAGAGCGGGAGAGTGAGTGAGCCCGAGCGCCAAAAGCGCAACAACTCTTAACGGTATTTTGCAGGGGCTTTTCTGCTTTTTCCTGATACTCTTTCAAGGGGTATTATTCGATTTATGGAAGCTTTACTTAGGGTATTTTGAGCTCAAAAGATCTTATATGCAAGGGTTTTCCAGAGTTTTACTCCGTTTACGCATATTAAATCACTTATTTATTTTATAAATGATGATGAACATCATTCTACAAAGATTTGCAGATTCTTCTGTCTTAAAAAAGGGGTTTCTATTTGTTAAATAAACAAAAAACAAATAACGTATATTGTCTTTGTTTCCCTTGAAAATTGTAGATAAATAAAATAAAGGTAAATACAATTTCACACTCCTCCTAAACATAAACAACATCAAGTACATCTTCAAAAAATCAAGAGTAAGAGTATTGAAACCTCCACACACACACCCCACACCCTCCTCTTTTGCATCTCTCGTTTTTTGCGCACATAACGTGCATTTGAATCATTCATAAGGCATGCGACGTCAACCTCGTTGAGCGGCAAACTAGACAAGACTACGGGTCTGGGAGTCGTAGTCGGGAGTCTCGGAAAAACCAGTTTCCCACCATCCGACGAGCAACTTGGCTGGGCTGCCCCGGGGGCAGATGCAGTGGGTGGGTGGTTGGTTGGTGGTGTGCCGGACTGGGGCTGGGGTTTGTTGGAATGAACACACACACACATTCTGGTAAAATATGCAGTTGCATGTGCAAGACCCCAGAAGAGGCAAACTTCAGAGGCGCTCGCTGGAGAGCCCTTTTAGCCATGTCAAGCCATCAATAATGCATTGGACGATGGCAAGGCAATGTGAAATATAAATTCCAGTTTTTATAATTATCAATTTTGCGAGAGTCGCGAAAGCCAATGAGTCGGTGAGTTTATGCAGAAAAATAAAGGTAAATTGAAATTCGCGCTGGACCAGCGAGGGAAATTTAAAGTAATTAATAATTCAGGAAAAAAAATCGAAAGGCCGTCGACTCATGAAGCTTTCAATGCCCTGAAAACTTAATGGGAGCTCTATCTGATTTCAGTTTTATTAAATTTGAACAATTACAGAATTTAATAGGCATTAAAAAAGCATGAAATATATTTAAAATAAATAATTCAAAAGATGAGCTCGTGATGCTTTTAATTCCCTGAAAACCATAAAGAGAATTTGTCTGATTTAAATTTACATTAAGGAAATTACAAAAGGTGAAACCCTATTTCATCATCATGTATGAATAAATTTAAAATACTTAAATTATAACCTCAAAATTATAAGACTCTGCAATTTTCAGCGCTTTTCCTTTTAGTTTCTATTTCAGCAAAGGTCAAAATACAAAAATGTGAAAATATATAGAGCGTAAAAAGCTATTCATCATTCAAAGGCATTAAAAAACCATCTATTGCTGTCATTTAAGAGGGCTTTCCATTCGATTCGGTCTGTATTTGTCGTATTTAAATGTGTAATATTGTAACAGCTCTGTTTCACGGTTGTTTGTGCTTTTGCCACTCATTCGCATGCATATTTCACTATAGACAATTCAATTACAATTATGTCAAATGAATACATTTTACCATTTGTGCGTGTGTTCTGCTTGAAATGCATAATTGGCGTCTGGTAAAATGTTGAAATGCAATTATCTGCACATAACACTGGAGACGGGAGTCTGAAACGAAAATGGTAGCGAGGGTGGGAAATATGGGTCGGAAAAGAGCAGCCTGCACATGTGAGAGTCACGCTTTGTGAACTGCTAATTGACAGGTAATCAGTTTAGCTGCTGAAAACAGCGAAGGCAAAATACACACACGTTTTTCATATACGAAAATATATTGAATACAAGTGAATTACCCATAAGAATTAATCACTGTTCACACAGCACTTCACAGCTGAATATTTGCGCATGAATTAAATTAGAATCATATGTGATAGCAATACTTATTGAATCAACATTAGCACATAATTATAATCCAATTCAAAGCAATTGAAGCTATCACCAGAGGCTGGAGATGTTCAATCAAGAGGAAGGAATGTACATTGGATACAGAGTAACAACAATTGCTGGAAGCAGAAAACACAGTGGGTTCTCAGATTACCACACAGGAAAAGAGTCAATTTATTAATTTAAAATAATTGTTAGCTGATTAAGCAGAATTTTAACATTAGATTAATCTACAACAACCAAGAGAGGGGGGGTAAAATACAATCATTATTTGATGAATTCTTGAACTATGTAAGTTTTTACATAACAGTTTCCATGGCACAGTACTGTTTACATTAAAATATTTATATTCTTAAAGAACTTGCTCTACAATTATGACCCATTCTCTTTCAACCATTATTCTTGACTCAAAATATAACCAATAAGCCCTCTAGCTATATGTAAAATATGTTCGCAGCTCTGAAGAGTAATTTGCTGCCAACTTTTGACTCACTGTTCTGTCGCAGCAACGACGACGACGACAGCAATTGATGATTTATGTATGACAATCGACTCCAATTGTTGCCGGCTTCTGTGAACTTGAGCTGTGATTTCTGTCCCTCTCTGTCGGCTCTGTGGGTGGGTTCTATGGATGAGGATTGAGCGTTTGTTTGTTTGCTTGTAGTTTGAGTTTTGCTCTTGCTTTCCTTGCTCTGCATTGCGCCAGCTGAACATTTTTCGTAATTTAATTTTCCAGGATTTTAATTAAAATAGAGAGCGCTCGCCGAGCCGCGCCTTGTGCGGCTCAGCAGTGCAGAAAAATTCGCAGCACGTAACATCGAAAAACTGTCAAACTGCCATAAATTGAAATATTCCCGCGCTGCCATTGCCCCGCCCCGCCTCTATTCTGGCCTGTGGGCCACAAAGCGGAAGCTAACAATTTTTACAAGGGCCCAAAGAGTGGGCGCCTCTGCGAGAGCTTTTTCAAGCTGTGCTGCTGCTGTTTATTGCCACTGATAAGGCGGCGAGGGACGTCTATACTCTACATCCGCTCTATGTACAGTAGTGGCTCGGAAATTTGAGAAACTTTTCGATTTTGGGTTTCAGTTTGGCAAAAGTTTTCATTCTGCGTTGCCATAAGTCTGTTGTTGCTTTTGGTTTAATAGTTTAAATAACAAAATACTTTCGCTCATTTACTGTTGTTTACTTTAAAACTTGGGAAACTGCATTTTCTAAGCTTCATTAAAGACGAATTTGTATGTTATTTCTGGCTGAGTCAATGTTACGGTTGACGTATCCTTATTTAATTTGAAAGTCAATATAAATATCGTTATTTATAAACAATATAATGTATGTTATATCGAACCAAGAATACTATTTAGAATGTTTTTACTATAATATGGAAATTTAAAAATCAAATACGTTATTCTGGGTTAGTTTAAATTTCAATGTACAAGTTTGCTATATTTTCAATAAAATATTGAGAGCCTTTTGAGAATGTATTTAAAATGTTTAATTCGTTCTTTCTTATATTTATTTAAATATTGGAAAATATTTGTAATATTTGTAAATCTTTACAACCTCTGATTTGAGCTATTATTAGTTTCTTATTCTTATAGCTTTTAATATCCATCTTATTTTAACCGCAGTCTTAATTAAAACAAATAATTTTCTAAAGCATTTTATGCCCCAAATAACATAAGTATTTTATTGTAAGGAAAAAATACTTTCAGACTCGCAAAAATGTTTGAAAAATTAAAAGACCAACCAAAAACTAGACCCCTGATGGCGTCAGAATTTTAGATAACTCGTTAAAATGATAATAGGTAATGGCTATGATAACGGCCAGAGATTTTTGTACCTATTTTGGCAATTTATTAGCGAGCACTGTAGGGTGAAGCGCGGAGCGTGTTTCAGCTGCACTTGTGTGCCCAAAAACACTTAGCACGCTTGTTGAGTGCCCGGGCGCGCACTTAAAAAAGCGCACAGCAATTAATTTGATGGAAATCTGTGTCAGAGCCTTTTTCTGCAAGAGCTGCTCAAACACGAGACGGAAGCGATGCGGCGGCGGCGGAGCCAGAGATAGCTGCATAAATGTTAACTGATCGAAACATCCGACGACGTGCTGTGGTCTTTGCCGCAGCCCCTGATTGACAATATTCTATTATTGAGCACTCTGGGAAATCTGTGCATGGGGGCAATCAACTCGGAGTAATTTATTAATGAATTGGCGGCTGCGTTTGGCAAAGGTCGCCGGGGTCCCACCAAACCAGAGACAAAGTAATAAACGAGGGCAACAGCGACGAGGCGATTGTGACAACGCTTACAAAATGGAATTGTAACACAAATGCAATTAAGAGTGCAAAAAATAAAAAAAACACTAACAGGAAAATAAAAACAAAAGGCAGGCCGCTTCAGTGAGTGAAAACAATTTGGAAAACGTAGGCAATTAAATGCAATTAATGAAATTGTACAATTAAGTGGGTAGTGGGGTGTTTCGTTGACCACAGAGACCAGCTGATGATGATGATTTGTCGAGGAACCGGTTTTTTACATGGTTTGGTGAGATTTTTATAAATTTGCATTCATAATCCACATGGGATCCACGACATTTCACACATTATTCTCAATATAATGTTGAGCATATGAGCAGCATAATTACCATGCATATTTGTACATGTATTATACAAAAATTAAATGATTTATTTAATTTAGAATTAAATATATGGCAATTGCTCCCCTTGGGCTTTCTGGCTGATGACGTTACGCTGCTGATGCTGCTGCAGGATCTCCAGCTGCTTGACCCGCGTGTAGGCGGCGCTGGCCATTAAGACCACTACGTTGGAGGTCCACCAAAGTGCTGACCGCTTATCGTGGTAATACTGGGTGGCTATCACAGTCTGGGCGCAGGCCTTGGTCATGCCAGAGATATTGTGCGTTAGCGGCGAGGTGACCTTGATTCCCAAAGCGGTAACAAATCCAATGGCAAAGCCACAAATACCACTGAGTGTCATGGCGCCCCAGAACCACAAGGCCCACAGATGCGGATACTTTATAATGGTCTCCAGCTCGCCATTGATGATGATGAGCGGCAGAAAGAGCACCGTGGAGTACAGATTGTTGTAGTAGCCAAGCAGCCACACCTCCTGGTTGACGTAGCCCAGCGACTTTTTCGTCTGAATGGAGAACATGGCCAGGGCCAGTGAGCTGAGCACTCCGAAGATGGTGCCCCGCCAGGAGAAGACTTCAGTGAGACTCTCCTGGTGCACGCCCAGCCAGAATCCAATGACGATGGCGGCGCAGCACAGCAGGTACTTAACGTTGATGCGCTGGCGCAGAATCACGTAGGTCAGCAACACTATAAAAACCGTGGTCAGGGAGCGGCCAATGTAGTAGAACGCCACCGTCACGTACGAAAGTGACAGGTTGTTGGCCCCAATCATCAGCGTGAAGAGCACGGAAAGGGGCAGAATCTTTCGAAAAGTGTCAATGTCCTGCGGTTTAGCCTCCGGAAATGTGAAGACCGACGGATATTTCCTACTCAGCCGGCATTGGAACCAGGACATAAACAACGGTGCTTCCAGGTTGACAGTCTCGCTGCTCAGCAGGTGTTTGTTCACGAAAACCGTCAGAATCGAGGTGCACCAGTAGAGGGCCACCACGAAGAAGATCTTCAGGTACTCTTTCACCACCCGGTTGTGCTTCTCCTCCAGGCTTTTGTACATCCTTGCTGTATCCTTTGTGCTGTATCTGCTTTATGCTGTATCATTAAGATACTTTAAACACACTTGACTCAAGTAAAAACCTAGTTAAATTCCCCCAAACAAGTTTGAGCATAATGACAACTAATAGAAAAGACACTTCTTTAGTAGCTTCTGCTTTCACACGTTCACATTTGCATACCCCCCAAA
The DNA here is from genome assembly GCA_008042635.1 of Drosophila nikananu. NCBI lineage: Eukaryota > Metazoa > Arthropoda > Insecta > Diptera > Drosophilidae > Drosophila > Drosophila nikananu. The sequence goes on from VNJV01016271.1 coordinate 114,621, forward strand.
AAACAGGTTCCACTCATAAATTCATCATCCCACTGCCCCCAGAATGTTTCTCATAAATAAATCACTCGACTTTCAGTTGGGCAGGGAAAATATTTGGTATAATTAAGTACACTCGTTTGGCGCACACTTCAACAGCAAGTAGCGCTGAACTGAAATAAAAAATTTCACATAAATTTCAAGTGAGTTTTTGGTTTGTGTTCTTTTGCGTTTCTTTATTTATATTTTTCGAGTTAATGCTTTATTTACTATATGTTTGTATGTATGTAGGTGTTGTGGGGGACCTGCACTGGGCACTTTAATGATCTGTGGCTGACTGCCAGCAAAAGTCGGCCGTTTTTGGGGTTCTGGAAGTCTGGAACTGCTCTGGCTGCCCAATGTGAAAGGCGCGTAATTTATATTGCACACAAATAAAATTTATATCAGCTTCATGTTGGCATGCAAAGGAGGCGGTAAAGCCGCAAAGTGAAGGCGGGAGTGATACAAATTAGCGCTATAAATACGCCCCATGCGTTCCACACAGTCCACACACACAGCCGGTAGAGGGGTCTGCTTTTTGGAGTCATAAAAACAAATGCCGATGCCAAGTCCGTCTGTCTGTCTGTCCGGCAGGTTAATGAACTGAGGCGACAGTGACAGCGACAACGATGACGACGACAACGCCTCGCAATTTCAGCTAATAAAATGCTAATTTCCCCGGCCAACCATGGCTAATACAGTCTTAGTTTAGTAAGTTGAAGGAGTACTAGGAATACAAATTCCTCAAGAGTACTAGGAATCTTAATTCCCCAAGATATTTTCCTGATAAAGCTTAATTGCAGCACTTTTTGTTATAAAAAGAAGAGAGCATAGACATTAAAAGTATCTGTTTTCTAATTATTTAAATTACTCCAAAATATTTACAGCCAAAACGTGCTCTGCCCAAACTTTTTGAATGCTAAGGAAGCTCCACTGTATAATCCGCTGATAAAATCCAGCCAGGCTTAGATATGGGAATAGCAATTAAAAAGGCAGTTCCCAAAGGAGTTGCGATAAAGGTTAGCGTTTGGGGAAGGTAGCAAGTCAGCGAGGGACACAGCGAGTGGTTCATCAAGTGAATCGGCTTATTTCCAGTTTTAATGACGTGTGAGACGACTAGCTGGTAAAAAATAAAGTAAAGGCTGCAAATAAACAGCTGCTCAAATAATGTATTTATTTGCTGTTGCCGCACGCAACTTTATAAATATTAAATATAAATTTCGACCCAGTTTAATAAACCACATCAAACAATAAATTCTAATAACAATTTGACTGAAGCAAAACACACAAAAGTAATCCATTTGAATGCCCTTTGGTATGCGGTGACATCAATCAACTTAAATAGACAAAAAGCCATAAAAATTGCCCTGAAGATGAGATTTTCTTTTCCTGGCGACAAAAGCCAAATAATAAATGGCATCAAATTAAATAGGAATTTTCGAGAGGAAAACAAAACGGAAAATAAAAGAAGACTAGCAGGGAAATCTGTCGCCAAATCAAGAAAAATGTGTCGAAATACAAAAATTGACAGATGAATAATGTATCTGGATATGGGGACATTATCATCATCATTATCATTTCCAGCCATCGACCATTCCAGGCTCATAAGGCGGATTTTTGTGCTAATTTCGGTTCTCTCCCATCTCTCCTCGTGGTCGTGGTGGAATCTTTTGGTCGAGAAAACAAAAAAGATTTCATGACACGCATTTTAATTAAAAGTAAATAGAAAGAGAGAAAAAAAGTGGGGTATATACATACATATATATAGAGAAAGACAGAGAACCGGAGCTTAATGCTGGCCATGAGTACACAGAACAAAAAGGGAAACAGAAGGCTGTATTTTAAGGAAATATTATGAATCGAGTTAAAAATTGCATTTAAATTTATTGTTATGTAAAATAATATTGAGTTCAGTTACTGTAGATTGTACTGTAGTAAAATATGAAATAAAAAATAATTGGTAAGGTTTTTGTTGACTTTTGAACTCGCAAGCAGCAGGGTTAAATACTCAGCTGCTTGAGGAGTTAGTTCTCATTCCCCATCATTATCCTTTGCTAAAATATTTAAAATGCATAATATTAAATAATATCAAACATTGTTTCTGTGTAAGCCCAGATTGTGCACGACTGAGAGAAAGGAATGGAAAGTAACGAAATGCGGTATCGAGGAGAAGAGGCGACCTTCTTCTTAACCCTCCCCCACTTCTGCTGCTGATTCTGCAGCAGTGTTAAATGTAGCAGAAGAGAATAAGGAGGATGTACGGAGGAGCGGGGGCGTTTAGAAAGCGGGAATATGCTAAGCGGACCAGCGTTTGCATAGCAATTGCTCATTTACAGCACTCGAGTTCTTTTTCTGCGGCGTTTTTTTTATTTTCCTTTTTATTTAAAACAAACTTGGTTTTTTTTTATTCAGCTTTCCTGCAATTTGTAAAACTTTGCACGAAGCTGTGTCGGAGCCAGCTCTACCAAGAACAACATAACAAAAAAAAAAAACCCTGTGCATAAAAGGGAGACAAATAAGTGGAACAAACGGAAAAGTTTTTTGAGGTTTGACATTCGGCACAATGGTAATTCTATTTGGACCATCATTGGGTGGCTCTTGGATCCGGAAAACCTCCGGCTTGGGTTTGACCCGCATCATTAATTTGTTGTTGCCTCGCTTTGTTCTGGCTCTAATTATGCCCAGCAGCTTCGTTTATGCGATTAAGCCAATTATACAATATACAATGGGCAAAGGTTGACTTAATTAAACGGCATTATTAAATACTATTTAGAAATGTTTCCAAATGCGCCGGGCCCCCCTAATTGTTGTAAATATTTATTTAGGCTGAATAATAGCTTTCACAATCCTAATCGGTTTAAATGCACTTAAAAACTATAACGGCTTACAAATAATTTTTTATTTTCAAATGACCCATTTTAGTGGTACTAAAATTTATCTTTAGCCAACACTAAAATTCAAGTCAAGTAATTAACCCAACAAAAGATATAGTTTACGATCACAACAGACCATTAAAAAACTGAAGAATTATACATTTTTAATAGCTGGGTACAAGTCAAGAAGAAAAGAATAAGTGTACCATTGAAGAAGTCAATAAATGAAAAAGTAAAAAAAAAAAACCAAACAAAAAAAAACAACAAAAGAACATGTGAACAAACAATCGAAATGAACAATTTTAAGTGAACAAATAAAGAAGCAAATAAAATATAATATAAACGTGTAAATAAATGTAAATAAATAAAACCTGCAAGAAAGTAAACGAATGATCAAATTTCAATTAACCTAGAGTTTGCTTTCTTTAAACTATTCCTACTTCAATTAGTATTTTATTTTTTCCAATTTTTTATTATATTGCAATCAACATTTAATTTGATTTAAACTGCAAAGCTTCTACTCAGTTTGTAAACTAGTTAAACAAAATTAAATCAAAGCAGGTCAGTGAGTTTCCGAATGAAAAGCCCCAATCCACTCTTATCACAAAAACCAATCACGCATGAACGCACATGGGAGAAACAGATGCGGCCCGGGTCCGCAAGGGGGCGTGGACGTGATTCGACTGTTTTGCGGTTCTTCTTCCTATAGTCGCACCCTCCTATCCGCCCTCCTCCTACATCTGGCGACATCTCGCCACCAGTCGAGGATCTCCACACACACACACACACAGGCCAATCTCTCTTTGTGCCATTAAAATGTTATTTCCTTATTATTGCCTTGACTTAATCGTTTTCCTTGCAGCAGAACAGCTCCCTTTCTCTCCACTCAGTTGGTTCTTTGCTCGGCTATCCCACTTTTATCGCACTTACAGACACGTATAGGGGACAATTGTGTCCCCACAGTCCCACATTTGAACAACCAACATCAAGAGAATAGCATTAACTAAGTTAAAATAACAAAAAATTAACAAATACAAAATAATTTTGGGAGTTTAAGAAACTCATTGAACAAATCTAAAATACGCAGGGATTTTAAAACCATAGAACATAGAGAACTCATATTATTTTTAATCATAGGATCCAATAAACCCAAATTAACAAAATGTCTTAAAATTCAAAGACTATTTAAATTTTTAAAATTGTTTTTTAAAGGTATTTCCAATAACACTATTATTGTCATAACCACTGTCTGTACACATGACGAACTGACGGACTTTATTCCAACATTTTCTCTGGGCTCCTCGTTTTCATGTGATGCGTGTCCATGACAATGGAACACAAATTTCTATGGCACACATTTGCGTATTTCTCCTCTCGCCTCCTCCTCTTATTATTATTATTTTTTTTTTTTGTGAGGGAGCTTACACAACCACATAATCTCCAAGCGGGCGCCGTCGCCACAAACTAATGCAAAGTGCCATCCACTCTATATATCAAAGAATTTCTGAGTCATCGTCGCGCATTGTGATTATAATGAGGCAACAACTGTAGAGATGGTGGCGCTTACCGGGAGAAAAGGATTTTAAAATTTAATTTTTGCAAATTTTAAGCTCTTTATCACAAAGAAATTACAGGAAGCCCTCAACTGTTTGCTATGAAAATAATCAAGGTTCTCGGTTTTTTCTAGTATTTACACAAACATTTATTGTAAACGGAGAAAAAAGCACAAAAATGTAATTCAAGCCTACAAAGGAAGCAAACAATTATGAGATATTTTTGTAAGAAAATATTATTTAAAGAAATTAATTCTTTGAATATATATTCAGAGAACAAGAATTGTTCTTAAATGAATTTAAAAAAGGTTTTCCTTTTTTTATTAAATTAAACGAGAGGGGCTTTTGTTGATACTCCTTTATAACCCAAACCATCCATTCCCCATTGTGTTCGCTTCTGTGTTCATTGATTGTTACGACATTCAGCTTATTGGTTATGCAAATGGTATTGGTTCCATCCCCGAAATTGATTGGAAATCACCCAAAAGGTAGGAGAGTGATACAGAGACGCAACTTAGCAGGTGGCAAGTGCCATTGAACTAATTAAAATGCCTTGCGTAACGGTTGTTCGATACTGTCTTAGCACACAGTTATGTGACACAGTAATTACCTAGATTGCGCACAGGACAGAGACATGAAATGTGAGGTGAGTTTTGCTTCCGGGACACGTGAATTCATAAACCGCAAATGGTTGAGTGCGAAATTATGTCAGACGGCAAATGTTATTTCTATGTTTCATCTATGCGACATATGCCTGAGATAACAAATAGAACACATTCTTCCTGGCTACTTTTCATGCCCTAATAGTTGATCAGAATTTATGGGGGCCACCGCGCTGGATGGAAACACCCATAGAACGAACCCACCCACCCACGTTTTGCATTGCACCCAGCGGAGCCGCGTTGCCAACCTTGGTAAATATGCTGTGCTGTTTGCAGCTGCTGCGTTGTCATTGCATCTTTGTTGTTACTGTCACAGCCATTGTTGCAGCTCGGTGCTGCTCTCGGCATTGCCAACTTGGCTATTTTCTGGACAAATCTGGTTATTTTCAAAGGTCGGTCGGTACTTCAAATGGGGTTGTATTTTGCGGGATACCGCAGTTCTAATTATCAGATTTGAAACTAATATGCTTACTTATAAATAGTTTCAGAAGAACGTGGAATTTATGTAGCATTTATGTTTTCGATAATATCGATATTCGTAGTTCAAAGGCTATATTTTAAGATAATTAAAATTATTGTTATAGTCTCGTGAATATTGAGCTCGATATCAAACTTTTCCTCTCGATATTTACCCCTATGACAGTCATATTTTAATTTATTTCTAACTTATTTTATCGATGTATTTCGATAATTAAAATCTCAATATACAATATATATAAAGGTTTATATTATTTCGATATGATACTGAAAATGTCATCTCCGAAGTAAATCCCTAGACAGTAATTAAATTTGGATTCATATTTGCACACAATGTAATTATTATTGGCAACTTTGCACACCATTAATTATTAGGAAGTATTAATCACTTAAAGTATTCTTCCAGTTAGTTGATGAAAAGTCAGCTTGACTCATTTTATTAACCAATTTCTAGTTAAAGCCCTGTGCTGCTCCGCTGACTAGCTCGCTCCGCCACGGTTTCTGGCTTGGTTTCAGCCCGGCTTGGGTCTGGGCCCTGGCTTCGGCTTTGGCTTTGTCAAGTTCGACCCTGGGGGCATGGCTCATAAATTTCCCGCTGCTATTGCAATATGAAATATATGCAACATAATTGAATTGCGTCGGTGTGGGAGGAGCTTGTGCCCCTGTGTGTGCGGCGTACTGTTAATTTTTAATTTATGCTCATAAATAATCAAGCCATTTTCATTAGAAGCACCCACACACCCACAGAGCTTGAGAAGAAAATGAAAAGAAAAAGGAAAGACACACAACAAAAGTGCAAGCTCATGCAAATTGTAAAGAAATGAGAAAGTATTTTATATTTCATAGTTTTATAGAGATTTCTTCATGTCATATTATGTGTTCAACGAGCACTCCTGACTTTTTATATTCACTTCTCTTTTACTTCGTTTTTTAAAGCTTTCAGGATGCAACAAAATGGCAAATAAAAAACAAGAATCTCTGGCTGAACTAGCAGCCTCCACCAGTCTCTTATGAGGCGAAACATTTTTCTGTAGCAAAAGTATGTAGCACTAAGATACTTGTTCGCTTATGTTTTTCACTTTTTTTTTTGTTATACATTTTCAAGATAACAAAAAGAAATGCTGTTCTACCTCGGGCTCAGAAATATTTCTAGACTCTTTATGCGCCAAAAATAGAAATAAGAAAATACCTCAATTGTGGATAGATTTTTGGTTTCATTCTTTTTTTGTTTAATGTGGGGTAACGGGTGTAGGTCTTTCGGGGTGTTAAATGCCGCGTAATCATTTTCGGAAGCTCGTAAAAGCGCAACGAGAACAAAAACAAGAAAAAGCCGAGAAAAAATCGTGATAAAAAGAGAAAAGCGAGCGGGGGAGGGAGAGTCAAGAGTGATGGAGTGCGAAAGCTGTGCAAATATATATGTATAGTTAGCTACGTCAGCTGTGCTTTAATGCCGCTGTGTGTATGGGTCTGTATCTGTGTGACATTCGAAGCAGCAGTTCCAAAAAGAGAGAAAAAAAAAACCTGAAGAAATAAGGCCAATGATGCTTGTAATTGTAGCTCCAGTTGGCTCCATACTCTTGTTGGTTTTGCAACTGCTGTTTTTTTTATATTTATTTTTTCAGCTAGCAGCTTGGCTCTGTTTTTGGCCGTGGCGGCCAATTGCACTTTCAAGGCTGCATCAACTCCGGCTCGAACGAACACTCACTCCATCTGCTCTCCATCCATCGCCCCCACATGCGCAAACAAGTCTTAAAAACTCATTAACGTTTTATGATGTGAAAAGAGAAGCCGCCGGCAAAGCACTGGCCACTGTCACCACTGTCAGTTGGGAGCACGTGAAGAAATATTGGATTGATTTTAAGATCAATGGTTCGATTAAACTACAAATATATGAAAACCTGAAAACATCCAAGGAAGTCATTTTAAGCTAGGGATCATTTTTTAGTAAGTCTTGGCTAATAAAATCAAGTAATAAATTAAGGTTTTCAATTAATTATCAACAAAATATTTTAAAAATCAAGTAAATTCTATAAATAATTTTATTTCAAATTGGTAAATTGATTCTCCTCCAAAATTATTGTTCCAAATTTTTCCCCGTGCAATTACCCAGCGACTTGTGTTGACTGCCCCCGTTGCACACTTGCTGCACTCAATCAAGCCTGAAAACCCGAGGAGGATAGGACATGAGGGGGTGGCGGCAGGCGACAGGCGGCTGCTTGGGGACTAAAAACCCGGGATGAGTTGTCTTCATTTTGCCATGAGTGGCAGCCAGGCGGCCGACAACTGCAACAGGCCACCCATAAAAAGATGACAACGGGCAGACCATCATTTGTGCTCTACAGCAAACTTTTTTTGGTCGAGAGAGTGGCTGTACGAGACAAAAAAAAAGGAATTTAAAAGTGACCTAATGGACTCTGGCATACCCTAAAGGGGATTATGCGACAAGTCCAAAGAGGTTTAAACTAAAATAATACAAGAAAAAACGTTAAATGTGGTTCCTTTGTGAAAATTAGAGCATTGCGCCTTTCCACAGTCCATAGGTTCCTAGATAAGATTTAAATTCAAATTTCATACTAATTTCTTTAACCAAAAAGAAGCCCGACCCAAATGAACAACTCCCCTACTTCGATTCGACTTTAACCCAAATATTAAGCTATCTTTAAATAAATCTCTAGCACCGGCATTCCATCACAGACTCAAGCGATAAAGAAAACTCGATCATGAACAGGAAACTGTGTTTTTAAGAGACCACAACATTTTGTCATCTCATCTGTTGTGGCCAACTTTATCGCTGCTTTCTTGCCACACAAAAAAAAAAGAACCTAACACAAAAAACCACAGTGACATTGCTATAAAACCCCGGCTACATCCTAGACAATTACGATAGAGTAAAACCCGCTTTACTACGGGGAAATCTTCACTCGCACCGCACAGCATCATCGCACTTGCTCTTCTTCTGGTGGTGCTGCTGCCTTTTCCAGCTATAACTGTACCTGCAGGTGTGTGTCAGTTGTTGTAGTTTTAGTGTTTGCTCCGGGGAATTTACGGAGCGTTGATGGCTTTCTCCTCTAAGACTCAACTTTATCGAGAGAAGCGATAGGGGTAGAGAGGAAAGCAGAAATGGATAACATTGCTACACTGTGCCAAGCCGGGATATGAAGGGGGGGAGATGATCTCTCGCCCATTAAAAGTGGCCAGCAAAAAAAGTTTTCGTTTATTGGTGGCATGGGCCAGTTTTATAGCTTCATTTGCACACACACAGCAACTGGCACTGCAGAGGCCGAGGTCAGGTCGGCATTAGGCTGGAAAGAAGGTGCAGGTGGAGTGGATAGTGGGTAGTAGTTACTGGCCGCACAGTGGGCGTGGCAAGTGCAAGGCGATCGCTATTTCTCAGGCGGAACGGTAGATGGAAAACCTTCAGCGGCTGCTGATTAATAGAAATCTTTTAATTTTAAATCAAACTGTGTCGAAACTTTAGAGATTGGAATGTTTTCATTTATAAGAGATATTCTAAAAATTATGATTTATCAAAAAGGTATGTTTTATAGAAATTGAGAAATTGAGCATTTTCTAAGAATTATATTTTGAGTTGTTCTTATCTCTAGGTTTCTTTGACTTTCTTTTATTATGGCAATATATAATGCTTTATCGGCTCATTGTCTTATCCATTAAGTACCTTGAGTCTGGGCTTCTGTTAACCGTGCTATCTATCTAGTAATTATGTGGCACTCGGAAGTGAGTAATGCCGACAAAACTCGAAAATTATTTTTTTGTATAATCATTGAAAATTTAAGACACTGGCGGCAGTACATTTCCGAGAAATCTTTCCCACAATCAGTGCTTCAGCTTTTTGTTTTTTGTTTCTTCCGAACGAAAGTCACGACCCAAGAGTGAGCATTATTTCTCTCCCCGAGCCGATAGTGACCACTATCATTACAGTGCGGCCAATAAGTACGTGGCCCATTGTCATTAGCCGTGGGCATTAATTGCAGGTACTACTCAACCATGAATAGCACTTTGACCTTAATGCATTCGGTTACACAGGGCGGCTGATAAGAAAAGAAACAGAAGTCTGCTAGATCTGGGTTGATATTGTAGAAAATTGCACATAAGTTTGTTTAATTCTTATCTTCTGGGTTTCCCCTACGAGAAGAATTTTAAATCTCATAATCAGTATTTACTGGAATTCCCAGAAACTCATTAATCCTATTTTTTAGAATATTATTATTTTCCAGCTAAAAAATCGAAACGAATTTCAAAGTTTTGGGGAAAAATTAGTAATAAAATTTTGTTTCCATTTAAGATTTTTAATGAGTTCCCAAGACCTTAAAACAACCTTATATTAATGATTCTTATTAAGTACAGCAAGAACGTTACCAATTGAGTATTATTAAAGACAGGATGACGTATTGCTGAGAATTCCTACAAATCGACAAAAAAAAAAAGAATTGCAGTCGCCAAGAACAAAAATGAGATGAATCTTCCAACCAGAGATTCAGTGGATATTTGCACGAACCGGTTTAATTGGCTCGACCTCCAATCAGAATCAAGTTCACGAACGCAACTGGAATTACTTGCGCCAGCTTAAGACCCAATAAGTAAATGAGTGTACGAAAAATGTGCGAGGAAAACTGAAATGGAAACGTACCTTGTGTGGCGAAAGACCTTTTGGGAGCTGGAGTTGGCCGCTGCTGCTGCAGGAGATAAAGAAAACAAAAAATCGTTGGAGATGAGCAGCAGCAGGATTAACGCGAGTCTCTGTGTGTGTGTATGTGGCGAATTAAAGTGGCCAACAAAAACATTCACACATATTCGGATGAACGCTAACTAACACACACACTGCCAGAAACGCACGCAGAGAGCGAGAGAGAGAAAGAGAGAGGGGATATTTGAAAATTGAACACGTTTACCGCGATTCCGGCGGGGGTTGTGGGGTGTGCCGTGCCCGTGCCCGAACCCGTACCGCCCCTAGAATGTGGGCGACCCGGTTTATTTACACGTCGCACGCCCGGATTTACTTATACTTATTATTATGGACCGCGCCTGCTGCACTTTCTACTACAACTACACCTCTATGTTGCGTACGCGCGTGTCCATCGGTGTGTGTGTTTGCGTTCGCGTATCAAGTGCACACGTATGCATCCGGGTGTGTGTGCGGATTTGTTTGATTTTTTTTCTTATTATTTTGTCAGCCGAAAAATTTTAAGATTCCTATTGCTCGTTTACTCACACTTGCACTGCACCAGCACTGAATATTCTCCAATATTCAATATTCTTCATGCGCGACGCGACGTTCCTCGGCGGAAAGAAATTATTTTTTAATTTTGAGTTTGTGTTGACATTTGTGTTTGTATCAAGGCTGCCACTTTGGCCTTATTCCCGTCAAAAGTGTTGTCTTTGATTGCTTTAAGCCTCGTGATTTACGGATTCCGACTCTGAGATGCAGGCAGACCTCTGGGATTGTGACCGAACGCGTTGCTTTTGAATGAACACTGACAAGATATTAATTTGAAACCTGAATGAGAAACCCAAGCAGCTCGGATGCTATTAAGGCTGCCACTTCAGCTTTTTTCCCGTCAAATTTGGCTTTTTTTGAAATTCAGATGGGGAAAAAATTATAATAAATGAAAAATATTTCCGCTTTTCTTAAAATTGCAATCATTGTTAAATTTGTATCTATCATCGGCCACCTAGGCGGATGATGCAACTAATCCGAGAGAATGAGAGCGGAGAGCTGTCACTGTCACATCGATCGCCGTCTTAAGCCTGGCCAACTAAAATAGCCAAAAATAGCTAAAATTCAAACATTTAGTCGCCCGAAACAGCTCTTTTTTGCTCAAAGTGGCAGAACTGTCTGCAACCGTATTCTCTGCTCTCTCGTGAAGAGCATGATTCGTGGAGAAATAATTCTCTTTTGTGTTTGTTTGAAGTATCGAAAACAACGATTACATAGATGTTTATGAAACATCGATTGCCTTTTCAATGTTATCGTAACCTCTCTATATACCCGCAAGATTCTTATAAAATTTCAATCCAAAATTCTATTACTCTCATTCTGTTAAAATGGACAACCAACTAGTAAAACTAGCAGTAGCGCATTTTATATTTTATTGATTAATTTTTTAATTTTATTTATTTTAATTCTAATTGTTATTGGTTTTTAGTACATTTTTAGCTAATTTAATTCTCAAAATCAAGCTTGTTCGGTATACAGTTCTTTAAATCGGATAGAGCAAAAAAATGAATTTAGCTATTTGCCTATTTGGTTTCATCGGTATCTTTATCGTTCCGTCTTTGGATTTCAATTGTATCGATACCTCGGGATACATCGGTATTACTTTCATCTGTGTATACGATAGTTCTTAAAATTTTATAAAAAATTGTAATATTAAAAAATGTATTATGTGAATGGTGCCAAGACCTGTGTCATTCAAAATTATACTAATACAATACAATCTGCATGTTCCTGCAATATACGTGGCGTTGCCACATCGGGTGATTTGAGATGTCAGCTGCCAGATCGCTCAGGAGTTGGTAACGAAAATATGAGTTAATTTAAAATGGTATAACGCCCGGATTTTAAACCTAAGTTTACTTTAACGGTCCAAATTTTTGAAATTATAAAGAAAAAAGAAAAAGTAAAATTAATATACAAAATAATGTTACTAGTAATTAGGTTGAATAAAGCTAGAACAATTTATATAACTTAAAATATAAAACTGAGAGACTATCATTTCAACAGTTTCAAAGAAAATTACCAATTTGCAACATAAAAATTTAATAATTTTTTAATAGAAAAACTGACTTCCAAACCATAACAGGCTGTTTATTATTTTGTTACATTTATTTTTCATTCCGTTTTGTTCATACAGCAACTCTTACAACTAGGTTAACTAGACAATAATTACACGTAAATAAATGTTTGTATATCCGAATATATAAACAGTATAAAAACTATGATTTGCTATGCTTAGAGGTTGCAGCAGCAGTTGGTCCGTTGCATTTGTTAAAGTATCACACGCCGATTTAAAGAAATGGGGGATGGGTTTACTTGCAACTAAGCGATATATAAGTAACATAAAATCACATTCGATTCAAATTAAGCCCAATACTAAAAGCACCCGCTCTAGTTCGTCCCGCGATTAGTTCGTCTTGATCTTGCGCTTTAGCGTAAAGTAGGCCAGCACCTTGAACAGTGCGATCTGGGCCAGGATCATCATGATGTTGTAGCCAAAGTCGCCCTGCTCCATGCCAAACTGACGTAGCACGGTGACAGCGTTCCTGTAGGGGTATAACGATATTTAATAATATATTTGGCTATAAATTAATCCAATCTTATAACTAAATATTATTTAAACTCACTTAAAGTGGCAGTAGAACTCCGTGGGTGGACAGATCAACTGTTCCCGCTGGTTGCCATATAGGGATATTACCATATTCTCTAACGCATAACGCAGCGGTGATATATCGGCAAAAAACCGCATAGCCGCTGGAATGTGGTTGAGCAGGATGAGGAAGCCGGAGAATATCAGCATGAAACATGTCGAAACCGCACCCACAAATGTTCCATTCTGTAAAAGAAGCTCATGGTTAATATTTGCATCTAAAACGGGTAACCTTCGATTTGGGTTCTTACCACAGGATTCAGCACAGTGCCAAGGAATACACCCAAACCATCCGCACAGATGGTTACCACAACGGCACTCAGTAGATACTTCACAAATCTATCCATTTCAATGGGCTGTTCGGTCATTAAATATCCTATCGTTATGTAGACTGAAGAGAAAATTATCTGGAACAAATAATTAATTAAATTATTTAAGTATTTTTTATTAGGTTTTTATTGAATGTTTATACTCACATGAACTGGAGTGGAGGTGATAATGGTGGCAAGGTAATATGTTCGAAGTTTGTACCAATTGTTAAATGTCTCCTTTTTAATGATTTCTATCTCGGAGGGATCTGCAATAATTACAAATTAATTACTGATCTGTAAGAATAGAAAACCCCCTTTACTTACATTTCAAAATGCCGGGCATAATGGTGGTGTACCAGAGATAAACGCAGTGAATCATAATCATGCCCACATTGGATATTTGTTTTGTGGCATTGCTGCCCGAATCGCCAAAAAATAAACCGATTAATATAGCGCAGAGTATGTGAATGCCAAGCTTTAAATAAGTGAGTGTCTGAAAAAAAAGAGAAATATAAATATTATTTACTATAAATAATGCTAATAACTCACCCAATCCCTGAAGAACTGCAGGTGACAGCGCCCAATGAGCAGCCAGAGTCTCATATATTCCGTGGGCGGAAATGTGTGCCTCGTCAGGTCTTTCGACGATTCCAAGCGCTGGATTTCGATCTTGTGAACCTGCGGCTGTGTGTGTCCCGGTGATTGGGATTCATTGAACTTGGCCACCTGAGCCTCGCTGGGCGGTTCCGCAGCCTCGCCCTGCATCAGTTGCTGATCGTATCGCCAGCGAGTGTCCTTGGCGCCTTCGGCCAGAGCCTCTGTGTGATCATCGTAGTCGCCGTTCACGCATTCCAGCACTGAAATAATTAACACCTTTTAAATGATCGTAAGCCTTTGTTTTCTAGTTCCCAGAATTGTATCCGATCGATATTTACCCATGGGACTAAGGATTGTACAAAGTGATATTAATAGGGATGTTATTAATGCTAAGAAATGTTTTTAAATGAAGTCAAAATATAAATTGTGGGAGAATTAAAATTTAATATATATCTTATCAGCTTAAATAAGCAATTAACATGTAATTAAACCCCCAAAATTATCGAAAATTAATTCCAAATTAAGCTATAGCTAGGAAAATCTGATAAATAAGCTGTTACAGCTAGCACAGAAGTGATTGTAATAATTGCGGCCTGATGAGTTAATTAACTTAAGTTAAGTAGTTATCTGATATGCTGCAGTGACTCCATCGCAATCGTGATCAAAAAAGGGAAAGGGCGGCGTCGCAATGCTCTACTCACGGAAGTCGGCGGGATTGTGGTATGGGGGGCACTCCAGGCCAACGCTGCTCAGGAACATGACCGTATTCTGGGGCGTGCCCTGGTAGGTGCACTGACCCGCGCTCAGCACGTAGATCAGGTTGAAGAGATTGTAGATATTCGTCGACGGCTGGTGGATCGTGCACACAATGGTGCGCCCCTCGTTGGCCAGGCCACGCAGCAGCTGGATGGTGTCGAAGGAGGAGGAGCTGTCCAGGCCGCTGTGGGAGATTGGAGAGATCGGAGATCAAAGATCAGGTTCAAGGTCGGGTTCTGTCAACTGGTTCTGCATTGACGATTGGGCACCTCTCACTCACGTTGTGGGCTCGTCTAAAAATAGCACCGCTGGATTGTCTATCAGCTCCAGGGCAATGGACAGACGCTTCTTCTGGCCGCCACTCAGGTTGGAGCATCTCGTGTGTCGCGTCTTGGTCAGCTTCAGCGAGTTCAGCAAGTAGTCGATCTGTGAATCAAAAGTCATTATTAGTCGGTTTATTTTATATGTATTATTTTATGACAACTCACCAGGGTTCGCTTCTCCTTCAGACTGACACATTTGTTGGAGATTTTAAGTGTTGCCGCCATCAGCATGGTTTCCTCCACCGTAAAGTAGGGAAAGAAGTGATCGTCCTGCATAATGTAACCGCATAACTTCCTGGCCTTGCCGATCTCTATCTTGCCGCTGACTCCGGTTTTCGTCAAGCCGGTGAGGATGTTCATTAGACTAGATTTACCGGCCCCCGAGGGGCCCATAATGGCGGTTAGTTCGCCGGACTTGAAGGTTCCAGTAATGCCCTTAAGGACTGACTTCTTTTCTGTAAATATGTAAATAAAATTTATAAATTAGTTATGGAGATCATGGTTCATGAAATCTAAATTAATGATGTACTTAACCAAATTATACAATTAAGGCTTTTTGCTGTTAACTAATGACTTCGAATTATATAACACATTACAGTTCTGACTGTGATCCCTTTTAAATGTCTCTCATTAAATGTGTATGATCTGCGAAGCCTCAACCTATTAACTTAACCCTCTCCTAAGTCAAGTTTTGTGCAATAATAAAACTTAAAGTTAAACGCAATTAAGCTATGTGTAAAAAAAGGTTAACAGGAGCCATGAAAAACAGTAGCAATAAAATGAAACACTCATTGCACACATCACAAAAAAATACCTCATATATTATTCAAGTTAAATGGGTCAATCTAAGAGCATATGTTGCTTGTCTATATTGTTCACATTAATGTGCCATTTGCGATAACATTATAATCTATTGACTTGAGCTTATCATCGCATAGCACCTGTGGTCCCGTCCGGGTTCTCCGATCTTTCTTCCGGCACCATTTGATTCCGACAAGAGATAGAGAATTTGCCCTTAAAACTCTTTTGATTTGCAACACTGAGGGAAAAAGTTGTCACAAAAAAAAAAATATATATTCTTTAGGATTTAAAAAATTGTTTAATTTATGAAATAGGAGAAAGTAGATAACAAGTTGTAAGCTTGGTAAATAATTTATAATTTATTTAAGTTATTGTAATTCAAGTTCAGCTAAAATTAGTATTTTTCTAGATGAGCGAGAGAGTGATTGGAAAATTTATTAAAATTATAAAGCCTCTTTTTAAATAATATTTCAATTTTATTAATGAATGTGTATAAAGTCTTCAGTGTGTACAAAGTTGTGGGTACAACACAACTCTCTTTATCCTCTCTTCAGTTAATGTTCTCCCTTATCTTAATCACAATCACTTAAGCAATGTATATAAATTTAGATAATTCAACAATTTCTTTGGAGGATTGATGCAGTGTATTAACGTTGCTTCTTACCTTGCCGCTTGGGTGCATTAACCTGGTAGACGAGATCTTCGAAGTGAATGTCGATGCCGTAGACATTCTTCAACAACTTGCTGCTATCCATTTTGTGTGTGTGCCTTTGTATTATTCGGTGTACGGTGTGTGTTTACAAACGTTCTCGCAGTGATCTGTCTTGGATGCTTATCGATATTTATTTGCTTTGCCCGCTTGCCGTGCACATTATTTACTCATATCAAAAAATTCGTTGAGCACTTTTAAATATGGTTTGCGAAACGCCTGTACACAATGGGGATGGGAATTATAATGGATTACAAACCATCTGGTAATGGCTCGACTTTTGGGGGGTCAGAGGTGCAATTTGTGGCCTGCCGGAGTACGGAATTATATCACCGGGAATTGCCCAAGTAAAAGCTTTTACGGTGGCAATTAGAGCGCGTCTTAAGTAAGGTCACAAGTTCGTGAACCTGTCGAAACCGAAACTGAAACTGAAACCGTCGAACCATATAGTTTTTTTAGTTGATTTTCAGTTGCTTAGTTAACTTTTCTTAAGCGGAAAACTTGTCTAAGTTCCGGCTACGCGCATGCGCCCCCGTTGGCTGGCTGCTGATAACTGCGGAAGAAGTCGCCGGCGACTCAGCGCTATAACCTCTGCCGCTGCTGCAGTCGCAGTCGCAGTTGCTGCCTCTGCCTCTGCCTCTGCCAGAGCAGCAGCACAAAACAAAATACAGAAAAAAAATATAAAATTTATTATAATAAGGCATTCGCATATCAAATACAATTCGGCAATGCAAAACGCGCTGGAAGTCAACAATCGAGCCGGCAGAGGCGCTTTAAATTTCAAGTTTAACTCACGCTGCCTGTCGCCTCTTAACGGCTTTGCTTATTTTTTCCCATTCGATTTTTTCGGGGGCTCACAGAATAACAGACAAATTGGTATTTCAATTTATGACTCAGGTGAAATAACGAATCACTCACACCTATCTATCCAAACAATTATAAAGCGAAAGCCATAAACAACGACCTTGCCCAGCAGAAACAGAACATCTAAAATTCACACATGTTTATCCAAGAGAAAACAATAAAGAAAAGAACTAAAAATTTATGTGCGAAATACCATTCTTGTGATTTGTTTAAATCCAACAAAAAGCCGTAAACAGAATGTGCGAGAATTTGTATAAATAAATTTTAAATAAATTGCTTGTACCCTACTATGTTGGCCCTCTTTTTCATGTTAGTAAAATTTGTACATACATTTAAATGTTGAAATATTAAATAAATATATGTATAAATGAATCGTTTATTTTATTGTTAAGTTTATTATTCACCTCTTTTATTATTTTTAAAATTGATTTTGTTTCCAAGATCTATATCTTTTAAAATAAACCACAGTCATTTCTCCTGACTTGTTTTCTCAATATAACAAATATTCCAAGATTGATTTACATTTTCTTCTCGCGCTTGATTTACTGATCTCCATTTTCTTGTTTCAAAGAACTTCCGCAAATTATTCAATTAGTCATGGGACACGTATTTGAATTCTAGGGAAAACACTCTCTACGTGACATTCGGTTTTTGTTTTTTTTTTTTTTTGCTCACCACAGATGCTTGAAATCTCGGCCCTTGTAATGATCTCGGGAAATTAGCATGGGGAAATTTGTTGATTGCAGGTGGGATTACGTGTGAATTTAGGGTACGGCACTCAAATATCAGTATGCAAATAGTGTATGATTTAATGAGTTACAACAAAGTAGGTATTTCTCTGAACTTCAATGAAATACTAATAGACCCTTTGCTGTAATGACTCAGTGGACTTAATCCAACATATTTATTAAATATTTATTATTTATTAGGATGCATTTATTTATAGAATGTATTTAATGAAACAAAACGTAATTATTGTTTTTTTCCTGGTTATTAATCAGATTATTGTCCCTTTAGTTACTTTTAATTCAACTTTTGTGTATTTTCAAAGCATGCTATAGCCAGCATAAATCTAAATTATAATTCATGATTTTCCTAAAATTCTTGTTAAATATTATTTACACTCTGGTGAATATTTAGCATTCTTCTAGTGACCCAAGTTGTTTTAAAAGTTTTGATATATTCTCTACATTATTCCCCTACCTTCACTGAATTTAATAGAAATGATATGCCCATCATTTTACTTGCAAGGTAATCAAGTTTACCGCAATAAGTATACAGAACAAACAGTTTCTCGAGATCGGGGCCAGCGTTTGGAAAAAAAGCTCTTTGACTTTGGCTTTCGGCAATTGCAACACCGCCAAATAAAAGCAACAAAAACAAGAAAAATTGCCTAATTGCTGCTACATAGAAAAAAACACTTGATTATGTTAAAAAAAAGAGAACGTTGCGGCGGTCAGTGAACACTGTAAAAAACAACAACAAAAACTGTGACACCTGCGTAAGCAGCGCAGCGCGGCGCTTAATTGTCTGTCGGTTGCTGCCGTCAAAGCGTTGCGCTGACCGAGGCAGCGAGATATTTTTATAATTCTTTTTTTATATGAAAGGTAATTTTAATACCTTTCGATTAAGTTGTCATACAATATGGTGTGATAAATAGTAGATTTTAAATTCGAAAATTAATGTTTTTTGCGGCAGTTTTCTTAATTTTTTTCCAAATTCGAAATGCACATTTCACTTTTTTTCTCTGAAAATGCTAATATGGTGCATATTTAATGTTTTAAAAATAAAATAAACAAATATTTTAGAGAAACAAAAAAATTTTTTTTTTTATAATTCAAATTTATTAATTTTTGACCAATTTTGAATCATTTATGCACTTCTTGTTCAAAGTAATCAATTAATTTTACATCACTTAATATTTATGAATAATATTTAATCATTATACATTCATTTCAAGTCATTAAGTGTCCTTACAAAGCCAGGAATTGAAAAACAATCCGCCAATACAGGAAAAAATGAATGCCCGCCATACAATTTCGTACTGCTCTTGTAGCAGAATTTGCTTGAAGACGCGCGCTTTTTACGCTGAGTTGAAAGTATCTTTTGCTTTGGAAATCCAGACAGGCAGATTCGGGCAGACGATTTTTTTTTGATATGATAAAGAACATATTCAAGAACAACACCTCATACGCCAAACACAAAATCCACCAAAATCCCATTTTTTACATTCCATCAAAGTTGAAAAATAGGTGAAAATTAGTACCTCGGTAAAACAGGTATGTCTGCACGTGCAAAAAATATTATACTTTCATTATACCTTTGTTTTGACGAGATTTGATGGCCTTTTCGATAGAACCCATAACCATGCCGGTCGGTTACATATT
>VNJV01016272.1:0-14197 GCA_008042635.1 Drosophila nikananu
GAGTATTATAATTTTAGTCAGAAGTTTGCAACGCTGTGAAGGAGACATTTTCGACCCTATAAATCATATGATATATATTCTTGATCAGCATCGACAGCCGGGTCGATCTAGCCATATCTGGTAGAATAAAAAATTTTAAAATTTTTGTCCAAATTTTTAGGGAGTTAAATTGTTAAAATTGTAAAATAAAAATGTGAAAAAAATTAATTTTAAAATAAATTGAAATTCAGTATGCAGTTTTATTAGCCTTATAAAAACTAACTTAGAACAGTTTTCGAATTTAAATAAATGTATTTTTAGCTTAGTTATTATATTTTAAAGCTTTAATTTGCCCAAAATTATGGAAGGAAAATATTTTAGTTTAAATACTCCTTCCGGGGTATTTAATTATAAATCAGAACACAGTGAAGGAGTCATTTCCGACCCTATAAATCATATATATTCTTGATCAGCATCGACATCCGAGTCGATCTTGACCTTTATTAATAATATTATTCAAGAATGTAATAAAAATAAAAATAAAGTACCTTGACTCATTTACAAATATTTAAATATTTACATCTTAACATATAGTGCCTTTTATATTACAAAATAATAATTCGTAATGCAGTTTATCCCATGCTTTCTTTTTTCTAGTGAAAGGGGCTTTTGTAGATGGCAACAACAGGGATTTAATTAAATGTAACTTTTAAAAAATTAAAATAGCCCTCAAAGTCTAAGACTAGAAGACAAAATGACTCTCCGAAAAAGAAATAACCAATAAACAAGCATACATTAATGCAAAAGTAAGCAATTTATGTGGACAGATTTTAAATATTCAGATTAAGTTTACACACACTTATATTATGCTTTAAATTATGCAACTGCTTAAGAACTCGGTCAACGTTGAGCGGGTTTTCGGTATATAAGAATGGGCACCTTGAACTAGCGTCAGTTCAAAAACATCGCACCAAGCTCCAAGATCGTTTAAGAAATATAATTCCAAACATGAACCTGCTCTCTGGATTACTTATAGTGCTCTGCTTCATAGTCCTCGTTAGTGGTGAGTAAAACTAAAAGATACCATCTGTAAGAGGTTATTAATTATTTGGGATTATTTGCCGTAGCTGAAGGCCAGCAAAGCAGAAGACAGAACTTTAAAGTTTTTAAGCCACGGAGACTTAATCCGGACAATTTGGGACGTCGCGGAAATACAATACCAACAATATCAGAAATAAAAGCCCCAACAACGACACCAGGACCAAATACAACTACAGATAATGGAACAGGAACAAATACAGATACATCAACAGGAACATCAACAACAACAACAACACCATCAGCAACAATAACAGGAACAGCAACAGGAACATCACCACCAACAACAACACGAAACTTTTCACCATTTAATAAAAAAAAAAATAACGAGGACCATCTTGCCTACGACCAACTTGTAAATAGATTCGACCAAGAGGATTTAGAAGACATGATCGAGCTGATCAGGCTTCGCAGGAGGAAGAACCGTCGGCAATCTGGTTCTCGCCGTCACCGTAATCGCCAATAGAGACCGTGAGCTTATATAATTAAAAAAAAATAAATAAAACTATTTAGACACCTTTGAAATGTGATGTGGACAGGCAATTTAATAATGTGACATTTTATGATAAAACTCTGACCGATAAAACCTATAAAATATTCCCAATATTTGAAACTAAAAATGGATTATGAATAATCTACACTAATTTTAGTTTGCTGACTCTATAAAAAACTATATACTTATTATTTGAAATTAGTTTCTAACCCACAAATATGTGTACCATATTTTCAATGAAATACATTTAAATAAAATAAAATACTTGATTAACTTGGTGTTTAAATTTACATATATTATCCACATTTATGACAGAAAATATTATAATGAAACTTTGTGAAAAAGAAACTAATGCCAAGTCAGACATGCTAATTACGGGAGCTATTATGTAAATGGTAGGTTCGATAATTTAACGATTCTGATATGTTAATATTTCGCCTTAGCTTTGATTATTATGCCTTTCATTATGCAAACTATCAATCCGTTGACTTGTATAAAAAAGACGCGGCTTGAACGTTCCAGCTTTGTTTTAAGATTGTTGTTTAGAATCGAACTCCAGAGATGAAGCTGCTTAATAGACTACTCGTAGTACTTTGCCTGGTATTAATTACCACAGGTAAGTTATAGTTTATCTAGGATCAGCAGGATTAATCCATTGGTTATACTGTCATAGCTAAAGGCAATCGGTTAAGGAGAAAGCAGAACTCGCCACTCGCTGCGCTACAGAGACTCAGTCCCTCCATATTCGGTCGTTCAGAGCTCAATGGAGAAGAAGGGGACCCAACTACTTCTTCTTCCCCCATCCCAGATGGTACAGTAACTAGCACTAAAGCTGTTACTAAGTCTACTGGCGAATCAACAACTAAAATACCTAAACACGAAGATGATCTGGGAATAGCCAAGTTTCTGGATAGCTTGAACTTTGATCAAGTAGACAAGGCCTTGGAGAACCTGAGTATTCCCGAGTTTCAAAAGAATACATAAGCTACAAAATCAAGTCTATTAGTAAACAAAATTCAAAAGTCAAACATTTTAAATGTTTGACAAGAAACATACTATATTGTATATTTTTCATTCCGCCTCAAATAAAATTTCTTATACAAAATGTGGGAGCAGCTGGAGAGATATCGCAATCACTTCTTACAACGCGAAATTAAGGATGTGTTAAAGCCCAGTTCCATTAACAATCAACAGAGAAAGGGTAAGTTTAAGGTTACCTAATAAGAGGTTTTACTAAGACTAAAATCCTCAGAGTGGGCTGAGGCCTTGGAGAAGCGGGATCTTTGCAAGTGCTTTCCCGATCGGAACTCGGTAGCCTCCACATACTTTGAGGATCGGGCCCAGTTGGCCTATGGCTGGTTTGCTCTGCCCAAACTGATGAAGGAAATGAACAGCGATGTTCGCCTGACCCACTGGAAGGCCATTGTCTCCTTGACAGAATTCCTTTTGAATCCCTTGAATGCCCAGGCGGCCATCACCGAACATGAAATCGTGAGAAAGTGGGTTGCAGCTGGTGGTACATAAATAGTTGGTAATGTTTTTGTTTTCTCTATGAAAAAGGTTGAAGAACGCCTTCATGCGTTTAAGATTGAAGCATCATAAGGAGGAATACCGGGAAGGGGAGATGTACCTCAAGATTTATAGTGAGTTTTAGGGATGTTGGTATTATATTTGGGTTTATTTGCTTCCTTTAGATATTCTCTCACGTAATTTGAATGGTGCCGAGGATATTGCCAACCGCAAGTGTCTTCGAGTGGAGTTTTATAAGATTATTAAGAACAAGGAATACTTGAAAGATGATTTGGCTTCGGAAATCCTTAGAAACTTAACGGGCAAAACAAAGGGTGAGCTTGGGTTCATAAAGAATCTTCTTTTCTCAATCTTCAGTTAGGATTTGTCGAACAGATAAACTGACAGTTAATATAATTTAAGTTGATAAGTGATAACTCAAACTCTTTTCCCTTAGTTCTGGGAATTATTTTGGAGGATCCGGAAAACTTTGCTGCCTTGGCAGACATCTTTAAGCAGGATCCCTGTCGACCACATTATCCCATACACTTGTGGCATCACCTGTGCCACCTGCTCGAAGTGGCACCCGAGCAAGGACTGGAGTTGGGCTTCTTTGAGCTGCTCCACTTTAGGATCCTCAATCGCTTGCCCGACTTCCGGGACATGGCCACCAAGGCATTCGCTCTTCTGCTCCGCTGTGTAGAGGGCCAGAGGCGCTTTGATGCCGTGGATGGAGTGAAACTCCTGCACGACGTCTTTGCCAAGATGGACGGAAAGCCGAGGAAGTTGCTGCCTCTGCAGAACTGGGAGTACCTGGTCCTGGCCCTGGTCAATGGACTGCACAGCAAGAAGGCTCTATGGCGATGTCGAGAGTTCACCATGCTGCCCTGCTATGTGGGTCGAATTATGCAGACGACGGAGACCAATCCCCGCCTGCAGTTGCACTGCCTGAAGGCGCTCCGGGAGCTGGGCACGATGCCGTGCATCAAGCGCTACATTATTGGCAACTGGCTGAAGGACATCTGCAAGCTCTTTTGCCTGGATGCGGAGGCGGAGTGTGCCAGGGATGCGCTGGTCGACTGGCTGCGTCGCGATATAACCGACAGTAGTAGTTAATGTCTTCACTTTGTTTTGTTTTCATTTAAAGGGAAAACATAGCATTTCCCCACCGCTAAACCGTTCAGATAAATTCCAGCTACCCCTTAGTTCTACCTCCTTGTCCCAAAGAGAGTCCTGTTGGGAAAAAGGGGATGCTTTTGGGACACAGAGAGCGGCGGAGAGAGCTTTAATGAGAGCAGCTACTGCCAGCTGTTCTGGCTTTTGCTTTAAAATAAAATAAATTGTGGTTAATATAAAACACCTATAAATTATATTTGCGTTTTTATTCGCTTTGAAAATAAATTTTCTTGGATTGCCTTGACCCTGCCGAGTTCAGTTTTTGCCTGTATTATTATTTACGCACAACTTTTTGCATATTTATGAACACTTGACTGCAGAGTGCCAACTGCCAAGAAGGCGACAACTTTTCCAATTTCCGATGCCTGGACATTGGCCATAATAATGAGCACTGACACTGCAAGAGGATGCCAGGATGCAGCGATGCCAGGACAACCACCGCAGCAGAAACAACAACAACAACAGGAGGAGAGGCTGGACGGCAGGAAAAGTAACAACCACTGACCAGAGTAGCCACAGTAACCGCAGTTTGCGGTTCCTTTACTGCTGTCCTTTTTTTAAGCCCATCTACATATTTTCATATCTATGTAGGGTCCTTCCTCTCGCCTTCTTGCTGCCAATTGCTGCCCATATAAATATATATATAATCCCATTTTTTCCGTATTATTTTGCTGCGGTGACAAACTTGGCAACGAGTTGCAGTCGCTTTTTTAATTTATTTGGTTTGGCGGCGGTGGCGGCGACGACGAGAAGAGTTCCTTGTCCCAGGACAATGTGGATCCAGGACATTTTGCATTCAATCGGCAAGTTTTGTGCTCTGTCATCGAGGCGGCGTCGGCGGCGGCAAGATTCTTTCAAAGTCTCTGGTCGACTCTTTTGTGAACTTTTTAATTACCGCTGCGAGTTTGCCTTGTTTTCTTTGTGGTCTTTTCTTCACTTCACATCTATTTTTTTTATTTTTTTCCATTTTTCAAGTTGTTTATGAAATATTTTATGGAAATTATGCAAAACTTGTTTACCCGCCTTCAAACTCAGCCATCAACGCTCGCCATTTGGCGCCTTTCAAACAAAGTTCCCCCACTTTTTGCCACTCAAATTAATTGCATAACAAATTGTGTTGATGAAGTGCATGAAATGCCCAAGTATATATCTTGAGTAACGGAAATTTCAAAGTGCTACAGAGATTCTATAGAATGGGGCCTGTTGATGGAGAGGTTTCCCTGGCAGTCAGGCCCTTAAGGTCAGTAATGGCTGAAGCTACGAAACAATTTGGTAAATATTCTGGCAGCTTAACACTTGAGTAGAGCAAGTTAAAACCTTCTCTTTTATTCCCTTCTACCTAAAGGCATTTAATCTTAATAGAACCCAATAATGGCCATATTATCGACACATTACCCCACTAACGATGACAATTATTGGGACTCCCAAACACAGCCGAGCCTCCGCACTTCAGTTTAGTTTCTTCGATGGCCCTTTGGCGTTGGTCGCTCCTCCGCCTGGGCAACCGTTACCTGAGCTATCACGTGCTCCTCCTGCTGCGCTTCTACCTGGCCCAGTACCATTGCCTGGGCCTGATGCGTTTGCGCTACGTGGCGGACCGGAACGAGGTGCGCCTGACCAAGAACAGTCTCACGGTCGCCAGGATGATTGGTCTGTGGTTCGCTTACTTCTTCACCCTGGCTCTGGGTGAGCCTTATCGGTTGATGCTGCACATGCAGCTCCTGGGATTCAGCTGCTCGATAATGCTGCAGCCCAGGCGAGTGGTCGAGGAGAGGGCGAGGCTGGTTAATCGGTTCCTGCGACTCACGCCGCAACTTTATCGCTGCTGTCGGCGGAAGCTAAAGATGTCCTGGCTGACGATTCTGCAGTGGATGCTGAAGTTCCTCATCTTCAGGATATTCTACTTGGCTCTGCTGATTCCCGGGGATACCAGCTACATGATCTTGCTGATGATACTGTTCGTGGTGCCGGTTACCCTGGCCATTTGGGTGATGGACGTGACCTCGCACGTGATCAGCATTGTAATCTTTCTGCTGCTCAGATCCTTTCAGGTGTTGGACGACGAAATGGCGGCCGTGGGCGAGAAGCTGCCGCTGGAGATCCTGCGCGGAAATTTTGCAGAAATTCGCAGGTTGCAACGTCATCTAGTGTCCCTGCAGCGCCTGCATGGATCCTATGTGGGGCTCACCCAGGAGGTGATCAACTGCCTGGGTCCCCAGCTGGTGCTGATCCTTCTCTACAACCTCAGCACTATATACACTTTCTCCAGTGGCCAATGGTGGCGCCTCTTCCAGATCACGGTTCTGGTTAACAGTGTGCGATCACTCCTGGTTTCGTTGGATAAACTGGTGGCCATGACCCGAGCTAGGCAGGACACCACGTGGTGGAATGTGGCACAGCTGCTGCAGTTGGACGAGATCCTGGCCACGTACGGTTGGCTGGAGCGCAAGAAATGGAAGTGGAGGTGGCGGTGCCAGGACCCCGACTCCAAGATACCTATCCTTCAGCCGGGACTGCAGATCCTGGGCCTGGTCATACCCAACAGACGCCTTCTGTTCCGCATTACCTTCGCCTTTTGCAGTGTCTTGCACTTGCATTATATGTGGAAGAAATCGGCTTTGGTCGACGAGAAGGAAATCATTATTGATTCGGAAGTTGCCTCAAAAAGTAAAGTTTTGAATTTGGAAATTGAATTTTAAGAGCGAAACAAAATTCCGAAATAAAGTTAAGTGTTCTGTTTTATCACAAATAATGTGTAATCAGCTTACTCTATTATTATTGAAGACCCAAAACCCTCTAATACACTTTAAAAACCTTCCAAACAATGCAGTTAGCTCGAACTGAAGGAAAATATTTACCCGCATAATTAATGAACGTTAAGCCCCATTGTTTATGGAAGTAAAGTTTGCTCCTCTCCAAGGACCGTAGTAAACTATGTAGTTTCGCCGCCAAAGTATACCCATTTCTCACCAGCTTTGATTAACTTTCCCCGGGAAACTCTCGGTCTCGGGGTCGGCTTTAAGACATTTATCATATATTTATTGCACTCCAAATAATATTTGTTCAATGTAACACGCACTTTACACGGCAGTCGGCGGGGGCGGCGAAGGAGCCGTCTTGGAGGCGACTCCTGCGGGTAATTTTAAATAATTTATGCATTCGCCCCTGCTGTAACATGCACAAAAATAACAAGAGGAGGCGCTTCCTTATTTTCCGGCTCCTGGGTTCCCCCATAGCTGGCTGCCCCCCGCTGTGAGTGCCTGGCTGATATATGTAATTGCATGGCTGGCCGAGCACTTGAGGTGTTGGTGAGGTCCTTGGTCCTGCTGCCGCTGCCGCTGCTGCTGCTGCTGCTTCTGCTATCCTCTCACACATGCCCTTCCTTCCGGCAAGATGGGGATGCGGATCCATAAATCATTTTTAAAACATTACCTCAACGAATGCGAATAAGTAGAAATATTTTATGTATACAATTTTGCACCTTCTCTAAAGCGGCACAAGATTTATAGGAGGCTTGGCCCCAAGGATTTTCGCCCAGGATTGTCACACAGTTGGGTTGATTAAATTCCAGCAGCACTGAATCTGGTTCTGGGGAATCTCTCTGGCCCAGTTTTGCCATTCGAATTTATGGCCATTTCTCGCTCTAATCTTGTTTATTCCTTTTCCCTTTTTATTTTGGGCCAGAAAAACATTGAAAATCAATTAAACTTTTATGGTGCAAAGCAGAGAGATACAGAGACAGTAAAAATAAAGGGATTTTAAAGCAACCCTGAGGCAATTTTAATTGAATGTAGTTGCAGTTGAGTAATACAAATAAAACACTTTATCGGGGCTTTAAGAGCGTGCTTGAAAAACTTTTGACTTTGATTTGAGTTTCGACCAAACTGGAACTTCTTATCACGATATCTTTCATCTTTGGGGAGCTCCTTTAAGGAACAATAGAGTGTGACAACTGTAGAGGTTGGAGGGCAGCAGGGTTCTTTCACACTTGTTGTTATGCCAAGAATTTTACACTCCGCCAAAAGGCCAATAAATTGCAAAACATAATGTAAGTTATGCCGCCGTTTCCACGACGGAATTAAGCCGCTGGCGTGGAAGGAAGGGAGATATATTTTTATAGGGGGTGGAATATATCTGGGAGCAAGCAGCTTAATGTATAAATCTCTTTAATTTATTAGATTTCATTAGACGTTTCGGCGTTGAGTCTGGCCGCGGGTGGTGGTCCTGAACTGGGGACTGGGCTATTTTGGGGGAAGCTACCACGATTTTTATATTAACAAGCCTTGAAACATGACTTTCCCTTGTGCGTCCTCATAAAAAGTAATAATGTGGCCCGTAAAATCGCTAGCCAGCGGCCAAAAAGGAGAAGGCCAAGATAAAAGGGACAACGTAATGAAGGTGTAGCACACTTTTTGGGGCTCCTTATTATTTTTTATCAAATTAAAAGCTATTTTAATGCATAATTTAGTTAATATTTTATGTTTAATTTAATAAAATGCCTGATGATACGACCATTAGAACTTTGGCTTTGCAAAGGCCGAGTTTAAATACAATTCTGGAGTATCCTTTGGCCATATCTCTTTACTCACAAACACATGTATAATTTAGGATCACTCCAAATAAATTACACACTCAACGATGTCACTCCCACACGAACACACACACACACAAGAACGTTGTAATCAACAAAATTACACTAAAATACAAAGCAAAAAAAAAGAGAGAGAGGAGAGAAATAAATTTGACACGAATGCGTCGACGAGGATGACACAAAAGCGGCACCTTCCAAAAAAAAAAGGAAACCCTTACTGCTGCCCCAAACCGAAACCCCCTTTGCCTGCTCCCCCCTTCGGTACACCCCTTTGCCACCCGTCCATGAAAGCCAAAGTAAAAATGGCACAACGCTCGAAGCCAAACAATGTAAAAGTTGCTGCCAGGACATGACGAGGCGAGCAAGTGGCAGGCTCTGGGCTCCTGTAGGTGTGCAACCAAGTCTGTACACCGCAAGAAAATTAGTAATTTGTATTTTAAAATAAAACAGAAATAACAACGTAACAGAAAAGTATGCAGCTCCGTAAACCAACAATTTTTTTCAAAATGTTCAATTAAATTTGCTGATTTATTAAGCTAATTAACACCCACACATAAAACATTTTCTTATTGCAATTAATGCATTTTTGATATGACCGATTTCGATATCGTTGTCCCGATAAAACAAAATATTATATGCGTAGCGCTCAGGGGTATAAAAGCTTCGGTTTTCCGCAGAAAGCTTCCTTTCTACTTATTAAAATGAGGTATTTTCTTAATTTTCATTTTTAAACTTAGACATGTAGGTCTCATAATCTGGATTAATTTCAAACATTTCCCCCCTTCTTTTGCTCAGTGTACTTTGACAGAGGTGTGCGTGTGTGTGGGTGCCAGTGAGTGTGTGTCATGTGCGACACTTTGTAACATATTTTTTCTCATTTGTTTCCACGCGCGTTTGTCTGCGTGTGAGTGTTTGCCGCTTTTTCGGCGTCACTCGTCAGTGTCTCCTGCTCTCTCCACTCTCCTTACTCTCTTCTCTTCCTTTATGTCAATTCACGTGTGCCTGTGTACATGTGTGTGTGCTATATTGTTTTTGTCACGCAACACACAGTCACACTCAACAGCACCCACACTTCCCCCCTTCGTATCAATCAGTTAAAAATATTTTCCGCTGCCAAAGGTTGCAGGCATGCCCTCGGCCCCCCTAGTTGTTGTTGTAATTTTTATGGCTACATTTATAACATTTATTTTGTATTTTTACGAGCTGAATTGTCTTTTGTTGCTTTATTATTATGTCTCACTTTGGCTTTTTATGAGAGTTTTCCTGTGGGGAAAATGAGAGAGAAAAGCGAGGCAAAACTCGGGCACAACTGTGAGCGAAAACCAAATTGCCAGGCCGGGTAATGACATTTTAAGTGCGCCCCCAGAGGGGAAAGAGGGTCTAAAAAATATAACCAAATATCTGGCAGGCTTTTCCACAAAAGGTATAGGCCATAATTTGGTCATAACTTCCTTGTGGCAGCTCAGGTAACACTTTTGGAGGAACATTTTTATGACAAATCAGTTTTTGGTTGAACGGTTTATTAAATATTTAATGTATCTTGAAACATTAATTTGTAATATTTATGATTAAAAAGATATGTTTCAAAAAATATTTATTAATTTAACAAATCAAAAGAGTTGCTTAATTTTATTGCACATTTCTTTCACGCTTTGCCAGTAATGTATAAGCATTATGTAAAGAAACTGCGAGTCTAAGTTTACCTTTTTTTCCCAACCATGGCGACATCTTATATCAAGCCTGGACTCCATTTTTCATGCACGTTTAGAAAATAGTTGTCCGGGACTTGGTATTTTTTCACACCCCTCTCTGTTAGGTACTTTAGAAAATGAACCAAGCGCCGGGAAAAAAATAATCGCCACAAAGCAAAGTATTTTATAATAACTTTTCTAACAATGGAATGCTTTGTTTTCGCTTTGATTAAAATATATATTCCTTCTTCTTGGCCGGCATACATATAGAGCCGTACTATAGCATAGATAAAATGGGGATTATGGAGGAAGGGCAGGACTGCTGGCGGAGCGAGGGCAAGGGAGAACCTAGTTATAAAACAAATTATGCATTATTAAAAACACAAGGGAATGGAAATGAAGCTTCGGAAGAAATGGAGAAGAAGCGGGAGCCACGGAGCGGCAAACTGACAATGAAGCCGCAAAAACTTGGCACAGCCAACGCGAAAAATATAAAGAAAAAATATAAAATATATATCTGAAAAAAAAATCACCATGGAACCCAGAACGGAATGTTAAATTTTATAAATAGAGCGAAGAACAACAGAGGGGCAATGGGAGAGGGAGGCCAGGCACGGGAGATTGAAGTGCCAGCAAATTTATGGAATACGTACATTTCCTATTTTTCCTATTTTCCTCTCCATTTTCCTTATTTTTTTGTTGATTTACTTTTGCTCTGCGCAAATTGAATCAAATGCAATGGGAAAAGCAGGAAGGCAGCGGGCAGGTAGGGCGGGAAATCCTGGCGAAAGGCTGTCAAGGATTTCGTGCGCCGAGTTGAAAGGCAAACGAAGTTTTGTTCCTACGACAATTTGTCCTCTAGTCGCTGCAGAAAAAGTCAAAAGGCAAAGCTAAGACCAAAGCTGAAGCCGAATCTGAATCCGAACCTGAAGCTGACAAGCTGCAAAATATTTTATTATACGTAAGCAGAGGTGAGGAACAACTCAACTGACAATGAACAAGAGCAAACACAAAGAGGGAATCCGAATCAGAATAACTGAATGCCAAGTCAACTTTAATAAGTTTAGTTAACAGAAAGTCAACTGGCAAGAGGGGCCACTAGGAATATTATAAAGGCAAAGAATGGTATCAACTTAAGGCAGTGAAAAGATATTAAGTCGTATAGCATTTTATATCTAGACATCTCTTCAATGCCTTCCTACTTGCAAATATAATCTAGTTAATTTAAATATATTGTTTTGGCAATTTTAAGGCCTTAACATCATTACTTTTATTTTATTATTTCAGTTACAACATAAATTGATATACGAGTTTACTTGTTTCCTCTATTTTTAAGCTCCCTTGAATTATTCTCTAATTATTCTCTTACTTATTTGTGTTAGCGCCATATATTTGCTAATTTGCTTAAAATGTGCCCCTATAAAATCGTCCTGTCATTTCCACGTGATCACAGGCGTTTGCTTTGCCATTTCCCTGTTCCCTATTCAATTGGACAAAAACAACGAAAACCCTGAAACGTTATATTGCGGCATTTAAATGTTAATTCTCGCTTAGAGCTGCACGCGGCGTATACGTAATATTGTACAAACTGATTTTTAGTTGCGTCGCGATGCACATGTAGCAATGTATGTATATATATATATTTATACACACTGCTGACCGACCACATTTTGAAGCGAGTTGATTTTGCAGTTCATTCAGCATGTTGACCAAAATTGGCGCGGTTTTAGCCACCTCCCCCGCGTCCTGGCCCCTTTTCGCACCACTATTTGATATGAAATAAGTTTCAGTTGCTGTTTTCAGGGGTTTTTGTTGCCTTTCTTCTTCATTTGGCAATTTCGCCGTTTTTGGAAATAGAGAAACAATGTGCGGACTATTAGCCAAAATGTTAAATGACACGTTGAGTGGGTCAGGTTTTTCTCCCCAAGCCCCCCCCTCCTAATGCAAGTGCATGTGATTGGGGTTTTAACTGCTGTTTCGGTGGATTGTTTTCGGTCGCATAACTGCTAAATAAAACAGGGTACAGGGTTGTGCTCGTTCTCTTTGCCCCCCAAAAAGCAGTCAATTAATTTTAGGGGATTTTTCGGGGAGCTGGCAAACAGTTTCCCAATCAGATCAGAAACCCGCCAGGCATTCCTTTTCAATCTCTCCGTTCCCCAGAAATTAAATAGAATTTATCATCACCGAAGGAGCAACCCCGGGCAACAGGAGGAGCAGCTGCCGCTGCTGCAGGTCCTGGCTGCAACCGGTCCTAGTGTATTATTAAATTTTCATGCTTCAGCTCGGCTGATAATCCGGCGAAACAAACGAAAATTGAAGCGAAACAGATAGAAAATAGAAGGATTCCGACTGGCCATTCCCCCAGCCAATCTCGAGCACATGTCCTTCGGGGACAACGGATTTGCTGTTGGTTATAATGATCTGTGTATCTGTTTCCTGGACCAATGTTTTGCAGGGTGAAAAATACAGGAAATTGAAAGGGAATATTATTATTAAAACAAATATACAAATGGTGAATTGAATATTAGCACTTTCCAAAAGAAATAGCTTAACATAGTTTAACTATTAAATAGTTCTTTTAAGATTGTTTGTTAGGTATTTATTCTTTGAAAATAAATAATGTTAATAACATATAAGGAAATATCATTTCTAAGATATTAAGAAGCCAAACTAATCTTTTAAAATACTTTTTAATATAAAACTTAACCTATTTCCAATAATAGATTTATTTATATGTATTGATGTCTGATTATAGATACTTAGAAGAGATTCCAAGAAAAAATGCAATTAATAAATAAATCAGAGATGCTCAATGGAACTAATACATAGGATTTATATTCATATTTTCATAGATTCATAAGAACTAATGTATTATATTACCTTAAATAATATTCAAATAAACTTAAACCCTCTACAAAGTCTTTTCTCTCGTTAAATTCCCTTTAATTTCCCCCAGTGTTTATGTGTGTTCGAGGCGACAATCCTTGCAAGGATTGCAACTCATTTGAGCCCAGATCACGGGGCACGTTGCCAAGGTTCTGGTGTAAATTTCAATTTGACTGCCACGCGGAGCGAGACTCGCCGCATAAATCATACTTAGTGTCCTGGAAGCTGGTCTTTCGCTGTTCCCTGGCTGTTGCTATTTATCCTTTATTCTGCTGCTGTTGCTGGTAGCTCATTTGTTGGCACTAGTTTTTGGCCTTTTTGTGCATTGTGTGTGTGTTGCATTGCATTTCTCGTTTAGTCACGCGCCAAAGTCAAAGTTTTTCCATTTCCCATTTCACTCCTCCTCCCCCCCTGTGAATTATGCGGCCCTAGCTGGAGGTGTTGCCGCTTTGTTACCCTTTCTTACCCGTTAAACGATGATTGATTATGATGGTTATTGCATTGCCAAAGAGCACCACACACAAAGATAACTTAATTGCCACGAAGTCTGGGAACCTGCAATTGTCACCTTCGCATTGGTGACCCCGGCACAGAGTGAACTCTGACTCTGGTATTGAAGTGGCCCTGCCCTGGGAAGGGGGGATGTTGACCATCACCCCATGTTTGGCCAGGACCATTAACAGCAGCCAAATGCTATTTGCCCTCCGGCAATTGGCCATTAGTTGCGGCATTTTTCCCTATCTCTGCAACATATGGCAATTAAGGCGGTCCAGC
>VNJV01016280.1:0-53240 GCA_008042635.1 Drosophila nikananu
CCATTCCCGTGCACGGTGGATTAATAGGGGTGACCTAGCTGCATGGTGTTAAAAAATGGGGTGGGGTTGTCACAATCAAGGCTTAGTGATGCAATATCAAACATCGATGAATCGCCTAACATCGACATCAACAAAAACATCGAAAAACATCGGAAAACTTCGCCAATAAAAAGCTTGATGTTGAAAACATTTTTCAGCGAGCGGCACAGTTTCACTCGGCAAACGCCACGGGCAACAAGCGAAAAAACGGGCAGCCAAAATAACAGTGCCGCAAACAGAAGCAGCGAATTGCATTTGAGCCAAAATACTTGCAGAAAAAACACACAAAATGAGCGGGTGAGTGGCGGTTTTCCCCTCGACTTTGACATTGCTGTATTAAAACATAATTTGCCCTGCAGAAAAGCCGACATCGCACTCATTGGCCTGGCCGTAATGGGCCAGAATCTCATCTTGAACATGGACGAGAAGGGCTTCGTAGTCTGCGCCTACAACCGCACAGTTGCCAAGGTCAAGGACTTTCTCGCCAACGAGGCCAAGGGCACCAACGTGATCGGAGCGGACTCGCTCCAGGACATGGTCTCCAAGCTGAAGACGCCGCGCAAGGTCATGTTGCTGGTCAAGGGTAAGTTTTTCGCCCTCTTATTTGTTCACTTCGTTTCGCACACATTGCTCACTACACTCGAAAAAAAAAGAAAGCAGCGAAGATCGTTCGATGTCAAGAATTTAAAAATGTATTTTACTTTATTATTTTTTTTTTTTTGCATTTCTTTTGTTAAAGAAGCTTGTTTTTTTTTTTTAATTAATTTATATTATATTTTTTTCGGTGTACT
The DNA here is from genome assembly GCA_008042635.1 of Drosophila nikananu. Lineage (NCBI taxonomy): Eukaryota > Metazoa > Arthropoda > Insecta > Diptera > Drosophilidae > Drosophila > Drosophila nikananu. The sequence continues at coordinate 831 of VNJV01016280.1, forward strand.
TCCAAAAACCTGCTGTTGTAAGCGATTGTATATGTTTACCTGTGTGTGAGTGTTTTTTTTTTTACATTTGGATTGTGTGTTTGTGTGAGTGGAAGTCAAAGCAAAGTCATCAAATCAAACGGATTTCTGTGTGCTTGAGTTTCATGAGTTCATATTGCAATGTGCAAAGGGAAAAGGAAGAAGAAGAGCGGGAAGAAGTAGTAGCAACAACGATTTTGCTGTTTCCTCTCTCTCCACTCATTCCGAGATCAGGCGATATCCACTCCACGCCACGCGACAATCGATTGTCGCGATTTGCCTTCAGCGATTTATCAAAGCTTGAGTTTGTTGTTGTTATTGCCGTTCTGTTCCAATGAACTTAGAGGTGGTACTTTTTTGGGGCCGTGATTTTTGTTAATAATAATAGCCATGTGCCGCGGCGAAGTTTGTATGCTCTACAATTTGCAATTGGATTACCAAGAATTGAGTTTTCGTTTTTTATTTTTTAAAAACCACAAGTGGATCCTATTCTTTATACGAATCTCTCGCTCTGAGCTTCCACTTTCCAAGACGAGAACAATTAAATCCACTAACGTTCTTGGTCAGTTTCAGTAACCATGCTGAGATCTATTCATGACGCTCACGCATTCTCCTTTAGCCAGTGTCTCGTACGTTAATCGGCGTGTCGGCTTATCGCGGCCTTTTGCTTTTTGCTACCTAAACCTAACCTGAGAGAAATCTCTGACATTCATTATAGGTCATACGGTCACACAATGGGCGAACTTCTAGGCCACATCATCGGCCCCAGGGTCCGTAGGGGATTTCCCCGGATTGTGGACTATCCGGAATGCACTCTTCGGCTTTGTCTCGATTCTATTTTAGTTTTATCATTTGTCCCGACGACCTTTCATGCAAACTGCCCGGCCCATGAATCACTCGGACCTCGCGGAGGTCATGCATATAGATTTCCAGATTATATATATTTGAGAATTTGTATTTGAAAGTTGCATGGCAACTTGTGTGAACTTTCACTAGATGTGGAATTGAAAACAAGGTTTTCATGTACTCAAGTTTAATTTTAAACTGAATTATAACCTGGAAAAGATCATAAATGGGATATTAAGTTACAGGAGACATTGAAATATCCCTGGGAAAGACAGCACTTCTCCAGCCTTTCTGAATTCCCATTATATCCGTTCCGTTCAGTTCAGACTTCAGCTCTGGTATTTCAACTTTTGCTGTATCCACATACAAACGACCGCTAGATAGATCGGATAGATAGATCAATGCTATCGCGCGACTAGTCGCCTTATCTGGCTCCGTTTCGTTTCGTTTCGTTTTGTTACGGTTCCGTTCCGATGGAGGAGTGTGTGCCGACAAGGGACGATTCACGGTGACCTCCAAAATCCAAACAGTGACTTTCCAAAAGCCACCAATCGACCTTGTCCAAGCGCACGCTTATTCAACGATTTCTAAATACAAATTATGCCTCATTCCCTACTAAATCGCAAACGTTATACAATATTTTATATAAATTGTTAATCCTTTTGTTTTTAAACTAAAATTTCAGCTGGCAGCGCCGTTGATGACTTCATCCAGCAGCTGGTGCCGCTGCTCTCCGCCGGCGATGTGATCATCGATGGAGGCAACTCCGAGTACCAGGACACATCCCGCCGCTGCGACGAGCTGGCCAAACTGGGCCTGCTCTACGTGGGTTCTGGCGTGAGTGGAGGCGAGGAGGGAGCTCGGCATGGACCCTCGCTGATGCCGGGTGGCCACGAGGCCGCCTGGCCCCTCATCCGGCCCATCTTCCAGGCGATCTGCGCCAAGGCCGACGGAGAGCCCTGCTGCGAATGGGTGGGAGATGGCGGTGCAGGTCACTTTGTCAAGATGGTGCACAACGGCATCGAATACGGCGACATGCAGCTGATCTGCGAGGCGTACCACATCATGCAGAGCCTTGGTCTCTCCGCTGACCAGATGGCCGAGGAGTTCGGCAAGTGGAACTCCGCGGAGCTGGACTCCTTCCTCATCGAGATTACGCGCGATATTCTCAAGTACAAGGACCCCAAGGGACATTTGCTGGAGCGGATCCGTGACACCGCCGGCCAGAAGGGCACGGGCAAGTGGACAGCCATCGCTGCACTGCAGTATGGTGTGCCCGTGACGCTAATTGGCGAGGCGGTCTTCTCGCGCTGCCTGTCGGCCCTGAAGGACGAACGTGTCCGTGCCAGTGGACTGCTCAAGGGACCAGCCACCAAACCCGCCGTTAGCAACAAGGCCAAGTTCCTGGACGACATCAAGCACGCCCTGTACTGCGCCAAGATCGTGTCCTATGCCCAGGGATTCATGCTGATGCGCGAGGCGGCCAGCGAGAACAAGTGGAGGCTCAACTACGGCGGCATCGCTCTGATGTGGCGCGGCGGCTGTATCATTCGCAGCGTGTTCCTGGGCAACATCAAGGACGCGTACACGTCGCAGCCGCAGCTCTCCAACCTGCTGCTGGATGACTTCTTCAAGAAGGCCATCGATCGGGGCCAGGACTCGTGGCGCGAGGTGGTGGCCAACGCCTTCCGCTGGGGCATCCCCGTGCCGGCCCTTTCCACCGCTCTCAGCTTCTACGACGGCTATCGGACGGCCAAGCTGCCCGCCAACCTGCTCCAGGCCCAGCGTGACTACTTTGGCGCCCACACCTACGAGCTGCTGGGGCAGGAGGGCAAGTTCCACCATACCAACTGGACGGGCACCGGCGGCAACGTCTCCGCCAGCACCTATCAGGCATAGGTTCCTCCTCGTCGCTCACCTCCTCCCACACATTCCATGTCATGGCCTGGCGGCCGGTGTCTTTAGCTGATTCTTTTTTTTTTCCTGGAGTACTTTCAGTACTTATTTATACCATTAATAATATATATTGTATGTGTATATATAATTTCATATTTGTTGTTAAACATAACATTAAATTGGTGTTTTTTTTTGCTAGCAAATGAATTTGTTTCCTTGGTTTTTGATGGATGCAAAACATACTGTACTAAAATCAACAATGTGTGGTGTGTGGGTCGAGTCTTTCGAGTTGTGTCTTCGCTGCTACTACTCCTCCTTATCCTCCTCCTCCTCCTCCTTATCCTCCTTCCCTGCCATTGTACTCTCTTCAGCTACCGCCTTGCTTGCTCCCGTTCACCTCAGTCATCGGAGGGCTTCAGGGTCTTCCTGTTCTCTATGACCAGCTTGTCGGTGGTGTACAAGTGCCCGATGATCACCTTTTGGCAATTGGAAAATCATGGGAAAAGGTTAATAAACTGCTCAAGCTGATAAGGCAAGCGTCAAGAACAGGGAACGGGGTTGGTTCAGTATGGGAACAGTGCTTTTTAACTTATGTAAATAATAAATATATCGATGAGCCATACTTAAATTTAACTTTGGGATATGTACTATATGTACATGATGAAATGAAGAAATAGTTCCAGAACTATAGACTGAATTCTGATCAATAAACTCCATCCATCTATGAAAAGTAATTAAATTGTTTACGCTTGCAAGAGTCGTAATAAACTTATAGCGACTACTTGATTATCTCAAAGAAGTTGTGAAGAGTTTTCGAGAACTTTTCTGAGAGACAGCGGTGATTGTTTGCTCTCGAATATAATCAGCCTCTGATAGCAGAGAGCTAAGGGCAGATGTTCTGCCCAAAGAAGGTGTGTAGATATGAGTGTAAACACAGAAACTATGAAACTGAGGGCTCGCGGTCCGCAGATAAGCGAGCACATGCCTCGCAGCTCACCTGGCGGCGTATCAGCTCCAGATTCTGCTGGCCCGCGACCATTTGCCGATCGATCTCCTCATAGTCCCGGATGGTTCTGTTGGCGCGGAATGTGTCGCGTATTTTGCGGGCAGCATACATCCTGAAAGGAGTACCGAAAACATGGCACATTGTGGGACGGGCGACACTTGGCTATTTCACCACACGCACCTGAAGTTGTACGAGGGCAGCTTTGCCGACTCCCGCAGGAGGTTCCTGTACAGCGTGATCGCCTGGCGACGGGTCGACATCCTGTCTCCCTGGAACTGGGCTGGCAGGCGAAAGGGGCTGAAGTGGCGGCAAAGGCAGCGTGCGGCTAATTGGAGCGGCCTTTAATTGATAACACCGGCGTTTTGTTGACCCTGGTTTCAATTCCGCTTATTGTTATGACATAAATGCGAACTAGAGGTAGCAGCGCATAGATTACACTATCGATAACGGTCGTGAGCGGTGGCGCGTGAGTATCGGCCAGGCTTCAAGCTCAAACATTTGCTGAGGGGTGTATAAAGTTCAGATTCGAAAATACTAGAATGGTCAGGCGTTAGATCTATTTTTTGGACAAAATTCGAACATTTTTAGGGTTACATCGCCCTTACATTTGTAAAAAAAAATTTTTTTTTTTAAAAAGGTTTTTTTTATCATAACTTGGCCTAAACTCAACCGATTTCAGTCTGGTTTGGTTTTTTCTTCCTAGTTTTAATAGGAGAACATTTCTGCATTCAAATCTCGATTTCTAAATTTTGGCCAATTTTTGACAATTATTTAAACATTTATTTAAAAAAAATGGGTAAAATTTTCGCTTAAAATCGCGAACATTTTAAGGGTTTTTTGATCATAACTTGGGTTAAACTCAACCGATTTCAGTCTGGTTTGGATTTTCCTTCTTGGTTTAAAACTCGATTTCTAATTTTTGGAGAGAGTATGAGATTGGTTTTGTGAAGAAAGGAGTGGATTTTGTTTGATTCTGCTAGGCTACTGGCAAAGGCTATCCAGGCGGTGTGGTGAAGCACCGTGTTGGATTTTGATTCCCAGCTTTTTCCGGGGCTGACCCGATGGGTTCGCAACGGTGTACATGGGTGTGCCCACTGGTGCCATGATGTTTCTCCCTGAACGGAACACGGATCCCACCCTTGCCTAATAAAGCCCATATCCAATCATCTGAGTTCATTGGACATGTATAAATTAATTAATTAATTAGAATAAATTCCGCTCTCTAGACCAAACGAAATAAAACTTAAAATAAATGTGTTTCTTAGATTTTCGTGATTCTGCTCAATTGCAATCCGAAGAGAAAATATGCAGGGCTCTCTCAAAATGCAGCTAAGACGAAAACTCTTGTTTGCCACTGTGTGGAAGTTAAAAGCTGATGTTGCTGTTTAACTTACACATTGCAGGCAAAGCGGGGTACTGTATTAGCTTCCAACTTCTACAAGCTAGCTTTCCTGTTTTGTTACTTTTTCGCCGTTCACAATAAATACATCCTTGTGGCATGTTTCCCAATTTTAGTTTTATTTTTTGTGATTTTCTTTTTCCTGCAAGAACAATATATGATGTACTCGTTGAAAACACAAAATAAATATACATATATTTTGTTCCCGAATTTGTTTCTTCTTCATACGGTTGCTTGTTTGCTTTTTCTATAGTTATATCTGAATTTTTGTAGCCTAAATCTGACGTTTTTGTGGTTGTAAACGTACACATATATTCATATATATATATATATTTATATATATGTATATACATGTATGTATTTATATATATTTATTTATTGATCAGTATTAGTTTTATAAGTAGAGTTTCTTTAGCTTAGGTTTAGGCAATAAAATAACTTCTTTCTGCTCCACGACTCGCTCTCTCTTTACACACACGTCACGCTACTAACTCTATTGCTACTAACCTTCTCGCTGTTTTTCAAGAGCGAGAGTCGTAAAGTACACGAAAAAAATAGTAATGCTTTAATATATATAATATAAATGTAAGAATATACGTTAAAAAAAAAACATTCGAAATAAAACTAGGACGCGTCCGATAAAATCGCTGGATTAAACAATATTTACATGGGTGTATTGGGTGTGTTTGAGAGGGTGTAAGCCGCTGTTTCTAATATTGCTTATGACTATATAACGTACACATCATATCAGTTGTGGTGGATTTGGATCTTTTTAGTGTTGTGTTGTTCATTTCATTTCAGTTTTCTCGTCGTTCTCTCTTAGTTAAAGACGCCGCCATGCTCAAGAACTCTCGCTATCACTTTTGGTTAATACGAAGCACAGATCGCATCGTTGCTAACTATATATACTGGAATATATACTCGTGGGATGGGGGCGATGACCGAAACTAGGTGCATTACATATACTATACACTCACACCATATAGTTGATGGCTGCTACTATGTCAGCGGATAAACAAGTTACATACATAATCACAAAACAACATAATTCATTTTGGTGGCAGGATGGCTTTCCAATCCGACTCCGATGCGGATCCCAATTTCGTTTCCGATTCCGATGCAGATCGCGATTATCTGTGGCTGCTGTACGTCTTGTACACTCTCTGTACACGCGTCGATCCTGGCGGAGGCGATGTGGACGACGAAGCAGATACGGAGGTGGATTGACCAACAGTTCCGTCGGCTATCACTGGCGTCGTCGCTGTCGTCTCTAAGAGAGGCAGGGTGTGGGCATCGCGGTCATCCGAATGCTCGTAGATGTAGTCACGCTTCTTGAAGTTATCAATGATGCGCTTCGTCGACTTCATGTGAGCCACAAAGGCCGCCTCCAACTGATGAAAAAATAGAGGGAAAAATACAAAATGGAGTTAAGCCACTGCAAGGAACGTCCGTTGGGGAAAAACTTACGCTGGAGGTCAGGTTCATAAATGTGTGATACTTCTCCAGCACACCGATAATCTCCTTGAAGCTATTTCCCCGCAACTGGCGCCGCACCATCGCCTCGTACTGCTCATTGTCAGCGATCAGATTTCCCATCAAAATGGCCGCGTAGCTACCCTTCAGTGTGTGCTCCATGTGGTGACCAGCGCGTTGCACGACTATTTGGGTAGGAAAGAATTATCAGATTAGGCAGAGACCTTAGCGGGATGCTGAAGATACTCACGATTGTTGACCGTCTCCTCAACCTCTTCCTGCTTCTTCTTGCCCTTCTCGTTGCTCTCAAGAAACGCGTCCGTGTTTTTCTCCACCAATCTGCGGGTTGTGAATGGAAAATGTATTGACTTACGCCTGCAAACAATGGTTGTGCCATCTCTCTATTACCTGGCCAGCTCCTCGCATTTGTAAAAGTACTCGAGCAGAGCTTGCAGCGCGCTCACGGATCCCTGCGCCGGCGGATTATCAGCCACATACTCGGCCGGAGCGGCTGCCTGCATCAGGGCGGCGCGATTGGGTAGCGTGTGCATGCACAGGTTGATCAGCAGGGTGAGCACCTAGGGATAGATCGTGGATATAGAACCATAAAGAATCTCATGTGGACTGAGAGGCACTCACCAGTATGCTGAGCTCGAAGACGCAGTGATCGGGAATGTAGTTCGCCGAGAGCAGCAGCAGGCGGAAGCAGGTCTCCACGACATCGCCGCGCTGGCCCAGCAACTCGGCGCCCAGCGACGGCTGCGATTCGTTGAATGTGTGCGTCAGGTTGATCAGCACCTTGAGCACTGGGACCAGCAGCTCACGCATGACCACGCCCGGGTGCTCCTTGTTGCTACCCGCACAGTCCATCGACGGATGCAGCATTAGCTGGCGACAGCACAGCCGGTACAGCTGGCAGAGCGTCTCCACGGCCCGACCCTGTCCGAAGGTGAGCATGTATCGCTGGTTCGCCTCATTGTGCTGCGTCACATTCTCGAGAACTCGCAGGCAGCGCGCCACCGTCTGCATGTTGTCCAGCAGCGCCGGCAGCCACGATATCTTTTCGGCCTCACAGCTAATCACCGGCCGGCAGAAGTCCGAAATTGTCTTGATGATGTGCTCCAGTCCGCCCAGCTTGCGCAGATCCTCCTTGAACCATTCGCCCGCCCGCTTCGATGTGAGCGAGAGCAGCGTCTCCATGGCCAGTGTGCCCACCGTTATCGAGTCAACATTGAGATGCGTGCCCTTGCCCTGCGCCTTGATCTCCTCGCAGAGCTCACGCACCTTCTGCTTGTTACGCTCGTAGCCAGCTCGATCAGTGTGCCCGACCTGTGAGCCGCCGCAGACGCCGTCCGCCTCCAGCAGGTTGATCATCAGCTCCAAGGAGTCGCGATCCAAGTCCATGTTGAGGCCCTCCTGCGACAGGATGTACATAATGGCCGAGGTGCACAGGCCCAGGCTGAGGTCTTTGTTGGCGTCGGATAAGGCCTGAATATTAGGGGGGGGAAAACAAATCAATTACAAACAATACAAAAATCAATCAGCTCAAATCGAGCTCTGTTTGGGTCATTGTCGGTGAAAAGAATTGAATGAAACCAGAGAGTTTTCCGCACATAAACAATTATCGGATTGTGAATTTGTTTGTTCAGCAATTCGAAGAATTCCGCCTAGTCGGCCGAATTGATCGTTCCACATTGTACTTGGTACTGATTTCAGTTCATGAAACTGAAGAACCCTGAATATGAACAAACAATCGCTTTCCAAGACTAGCAAGTGTCTCTGAGTTCGCCGTACAGCTGTTTCGAGAGAATTTCCCGGATGAAATGAGAAGTTTCTAAAGGAATTTCTTACCTTGAAGAATTTGGTGACCACGCCGTGGGCACGCACGTGCATCCGGAAGGCGGGCATCATGCACTTGGCGGCTAACTGCAGGGCCGATAGGCACCGCGTTGCCGGCGGATTGTGCGGCTGCAGGGCGTCCAGAATGTACTCGACATCATCGTCCATCTCCTGGTACTCGCCAATCTCTTGAATTTGGTGCGCCGTCTTCACGTTCCGCACCACGGTGTAGTAGTCCTTTGTCTTGCGATCGACACGAATAGGTCCGCCGCCACTGCCGGCAGCCCCTCCACCAGCAGCTGCTGAGCCCGTACCGCCGACAGTTCCGCTTGCCGTCGATCGCTCCACGACCAGGTCCTCTGCTCCCGTTTCCAGATCCAGGTCGAAAGCATCCACCCCAGTGTTTGTGCCGGCCGGAACTCCCTGCTTCCCCGCCAGCCGCGAGATCTTGCCCAACGCTGGACTGTCGCCACGCAGCGTGGACACACTGCTGCCGCCGCTGGAGGAGCCATTATTGTTGGACGAGGGACTGTCACCGAAGTCGCCATCAGACTTGCCCGCCGCCAAATGGTGCAGCAGGTGATCCTTGGCCCCCGGCACTCCTGCGCCCGAAGCCGAGGCGTTGCTGGCATCACTGCCCGTTCCGCCGCCATTCGCCTCCAGAGCAGCATCCCAGCTGTGCTTGTACAGATGCCGTTTGGCCACAGTCGCCTGCTCCGCCTGATCAGATGGCACCAAGGCGCGGCTCTTGAAGATGCTGCCCTTCTTTTTCGAGATGACTAACTTGACGGCGCCACGCTGCTCGCCATAGGCTTCCGTTTCCGTCGTTGATCCAGTGCCTGCCGTTGCTCCTGCATCTCCTGCCGCCGCCGCGGCTGCTGCTGCCGCTGCTGCACCTGCCGCTCCGGCATTGGCCGCCACCTGCGAGTCCAAGGTTAGGGTCCGTTTAAACTTATCCTTAAACTTGAAGTCGCGCGGCGGAGGTGAGGAGGAGGAGCCGTCGTGCTGCATCGACGAGTTGTTCGAGTTGTTGGACAGATCGTCGGGGTCGGGATCCGGGTCGTGATCGGTCGGCGAGTGGTCTCTGTGCGGGATCTTGGCGGGCGTGGGCTGCTCTTCCTCGCCCTCGGGCGTTTCCTCCTCTTGATCAGCTGCCTGGTGCTGGTGCTGCTGCTGCTGCTGCTCTTCCGGCTGCACTTGGGTCTGTGCCACCTGCTGGTTCTTCCGCTTCCGGCCGTAGCTGCGTGCTGGTGCTACTCCCGCCGCCGGCGCTCCACTGGCCTCCGCAAGGCGACTGGCCTCGTCCTTGTCCTTGGCCTTGGCCGACAGACTGGCGGCTATCTTGTTGATGTTGTTGTTGATGCTGGCCGAATTGTTGTTATTGGCCCGGGCGGCGGCATTGCGTCCTCTCCGCAAAGGCAAAGGTTGCGCCGCAGCCTGGTCCACCTGCTCTTCATTCACCGCCGCAGCCGCTGGAGGTTCGTCCACTTCCATGTCCGCCTCCGTCGTCGTATCGGCCTTCTTCGAACCCCGGGTACCTCGCGTGCTTCTCTTCGGCGCCGGTGGTGAAATGGCCGCCGCAGTGGCAGCAGCAGCATCGGCTCCTTTAGCCCTGCCTCGTGTTCTGGTCTCCGTAGCCGGAGGAGGTACTTCTGCGTTGTTATTTGCCTTCCTGCCCCGGCCACGCGTGGCTCTCTTGGGCTGTTGATGCTGCTCCTCGTTGGCAACGGCATCTGTGCTGCCATTCAGGCGCGGGACCTCGCCACGCAGCACAGCCAGGATGTCCTCTTGGAGCGGCGTTTCGGGCAATGCTGTCGCAGGCGCCGCTCCCGTTCCAGTGCCGTCAATGGTCATCATCATGGACTCCAGGCGCGACTCAATGTCCGAGGGCGGGGCCACTAGCGACGAGTGCTGGCTCGTCTCCAAGTCACTGGTTATCACGCTCGATCCCCGGCTGCGGATCACGCAGCTGTCCTCCTGCACGGCCTGCGCCAGCAGCTGTGGCGTGCTGTTGCCCTTGGAGGAAATGCTGCCCAGCACTGAGGACTGTGAGTCGAAGTCGTGATCAGACCGCGTGGTGGGCGATATGACCGCGGCTCCCCGCTGCGGATGGAGGTGATGATGATGATGCGGATGTGTATGCGTTTGCTGCGCCTCGCTGAGGGCCAGATGAGGTGAGGGTGTCTTGAACTCCGAGCTTATCTCAGCGGGCGTGGAGGCGCCGGTCCCAGGAGCAGCTGATCCCGCCGCCAGCAGCTGCTTGTGCTTGTGCTTCTTGCTCTTGGACTTCTTCTCGCTGCGTGACTCCGCGGCAGCGGCTGCTTTGGCGATGGCGTTGCGGATCACGTCCGTTTTGATAATCAGCTTGAGGCGCTCCTTGGGCGGCTTGTCAGGTGATATCTTCACCGTACAGTAGTTGATCTCGGGCGGCTCCTCCTCTTCCTCCTCCTCCTCCTCCTCGTCTTCCTCGTCCTCGTTGTCCTGCGCCTCGGCGGCAGTTGTTGCTTCCGTCACTGCCGCTGCTGCTGATCCCTCTACCGAGTCCGGCGGCCTCAGTGGCTTCACAATGATTTTTGGCGTGCTTGCAGGAGGAACTGTTTCGTCTGCGCTCCGATCCGCCGGCTCCGGATCCGTGGCCAGCTGCTGGTTGTAGTGAGCGGGCGAGCTGCTCGGCGGCTCCTCGCTGTCAGTGCTGACCAGGCGGGATGTGCCCTGCAAATAAATGGAGTTTAGTTGGTTTTTTCAATGGGGACGCCGCTGCAGGTGCGCCTCTCACTTGCTGGCTGGAAACTGAGACTGTGTCTGACACTGGAAACCAACACTGACTGGAACCAGAATAGAAACGTAGGAGCAGAGGCGATGTCGCGCTTCCCACTAATTAACACTCCACTGAACCGAACCGAACTGAGCAAGAAGCCTCCGACAAATGCCGAAGAAAAGCAGGCCAAAGAAAAGTAAAGAAAAGAAAAATGCGAAGCGAGGAAAAGAAGACGGATGAAGCGTACGACAAAAACCAACAACTCACAAAGCGGAAGAGAACGCGAGTACCAGAAGACAGAGAGAGAGAGGGAGTGAGAGAAACTCGACTCCACTCAACAGCGATGTAAAAGCGCGCGTAATTTAACACTGCTTTGTTGTTGCCCATGTTTCGCGCGCTTTCTCTTTCCCCCGCACACACAGTCACACCAGAACAAGCGCCGGACAAGAGAGTGTGTGTGATAGAGAGGCAAGCAGCAGCTGGAAGTGAGAGCACTCTGGTGAGCAGTGCAAGGGATGGGAAAGGGGAGAGAGAGTGCGATCGCACCACAAAAATATAACGGTTGCATTTGGGATAATTGTTTGCTGGGTGAAATTTAACCGAGATAGAGCGAGAGCGATAGAGAGAGAGAGAGAGAGAGGGAGACATGCAGATACGAAAATATTTAAATGTAAGTTTAAGAATACATACTAATATAAAAATAATAATATTTTTAAATATTTTTTAAATTCCTGAAAACGTTTAAAATTGTTTTTTTTTTTTTTTTTATTAGTTTACAGGATTTTGGTATATAAAGGAAAAAAGGAGCAAGTAAATCAGTCTACCAAGTCAAGGAATTATTCTTTCTCTTATCTTGAATATAAAATGTATACAAGCATTAGCAAAGGTATTCACGGTATCAGAGGGCCAAAGCTAACCAAAACGCCAGGTGAGAATTTCTTGGAGATCGATTCACTCACCTTGGAGATGCGCAGCACTATGGGAGGATGTTCCGGCGTGCGGGAAGCGCTCGGCGGGTTGGACGCGCCGGCTGACAGTTGGGGTATCGGCACTGTGGTGGCACTGGGCGCCGATGTGGGCGGAGGTAGCGACGGTCCAGAGCCAGGGCTGCCGGCCGTCGAGGAGATGAAGGCTTCCGAGGTGGCGGTGGCGGTTGCTGACGCTGAAGTGGGCGAGGCACACGCTGCCGCCGCTTCCGCCGGACCGCGTGCCGCCTTGGGAATGATCAGATCCTTGGTGGGCGTGGGATAGCGCTCTTCCTCGTCCACCTCGCAATAGTTGACCGCCTTGCGGGCGCGACCCAGGATCCGCGACGGCGGCGCCTCCGGCTTCAGTTTCTTCTCCTCTTTGGGTTTCTTCTTCTTGGCCGACGCACTGCCACGCGGCTCGTCGCCCGGCTCCGGCTGGTCCGAGGGATCGCTTAGGCCCTCCTTATCACGATCCCGATCGGAGCCGCCAAAGAACGCACCGGGCGTCGTAGGTGTTGCGGCGACCTTCTTCTTGGGCGACTTGCGCTTCCGCTCTGCGGAGCTGCCGCCCTTGCCCAGCTTCAGTTTGAGTCCACCGCCGCCCTCGTGGGTCCCGGAGGTGGGCGTGGCACCACCACCAGCCGATGCTTGATCCCGCATGGGCGATGCGCCCGCGCCGCAATGCGGTAGCTGCTGTATGATCTGGGCAATGACCTCCGGCGGGGCTGCATTGCGCGACTTGAAAAACTTTTTGGGCTTAGGCGGCTCCGGCACCGAAACGGACAGGTCGTTGGGATCATGGTCGTGCGTGGAGGCTGGACTCTGGGCGGGACTGGCGGCTGCAGCAGCCGCCGCCGCAGCCGCTGCCATCGGATGCAGGGCGGACAGTGTGTAGGTGCGCGTGGAAGTGAAGCCCATCTTGCCCCATTTGCCCACGGTGCCCACTGACCGGGCGACGGTGGGTCGGTTGGTGTTCTCCTTCTCCTTGCAGAGCGAGTCCAGCGGCACCACTATGTTCTTGCCCCAGCGCGACATTTTCGGTGTTGGCGGGGTTGGTTCCTCCTTCCTGGTGGCTTATTCTCCCTCACTCCCGGTTTATGGCTCTAATCCTTGGCAACCAGATCTCTGCAATAGATTATAATTAGTATTTATTCATATTTAAGAATAGATATTAGCCCAAACATTTCGCTCAAGGTTTTGATCGCTTGCCAACAGCTTTGGTTTTCGTTATTTATACACCAAAAACCTACCAAAAGCTTAAATTTGTTGCACTTTCAGTGCGACTTTTGCGGAATACGAAGCTGTACACATAGAATATTTGGGCAACCAAAATAAAGTACCTTAAAGCCTCTATTAATGTACCAAATACTGGCTCCCGAATGGCAAACAGTTTCGCGCGAGCATGGAGCAGGATAATCCCAGATGGAGCCCAACATATTTATTTAAGTAATCCTTTTTAAGCGCAGTAAGGACGGTTTTTGTTGTATTTTAAGGCTAGTGAGCGAATTGTTTGGCTCCGGGCAGAGCAGAGCGAGAAGTGCAGCAACATCAAAACACAACAAACGCGCGCGGCCGCAAGGACTCGGCGGGTGCGAGCGAGCACACAATACTGCGCGCGCTCACACACACAGGCGAGTGCGAGCGATTTCCAATTTTCACATGCAATCTCCTCAAATCGAGTCAAGACCAAAATCATAAACAAACAATTTGTTGTACTTTGCTGTTGCTGCCGAGGGGGCTGCTGCAATTGCCGAATTACTGAATCTTGTGCGTTGCACGGGCGAACTCACCTCAAGTAATTCATTTGACTGCTCTTTGTTTTTGTTGTTTTGTTATTGTGCTTCGTTTGCTGCGTGAATGCATGTGGGTGTGTGTGTGTCTGTTTCTGTGTGTGAGTGGTCAAAATCTCTGTTGCCGCAGCAGCAGCGCATATGCATGTACATATGCGTGTGCGTCTCTCCGCGGGCCCTCTCAGCGTTTGTGTGTGTGTGCGTGTGTGAGGAATGCAATAAAACAAACTATGTTTGCGTTTGCTTATTGGCGCAATTTTGTGGCACGCACGAAACTGTTCGATATTTTTGCGAGTGCACGAACTAAATGCGACGGCAATGGTACCTCATCATCTACACCATCGTTGTCACCAGGTCTGCGAGTCCAACAATCATCCCGCGTTCGCTGCACATGCAACTGCAGTTGCACACACACACGTATTTGTTGTATTTGCCACCACTTTTACTTTGCTTTACAGCATCATCATCCCAGTGGCCAGCAGCAAAACAACAACAAAAACAACACAATCACAAAACACCAATACGACCAATACAAGCAACAACAACAACAGTACGGCCACAATTATAGCTGCTGCTGTTCGTTCTTCTTCTTTTCCTCCTGCGAATCTTTGATTTTGCGTTTGTTGCTAAATCCGGCTAGCGCACTGGGTTAATTAACGAAACGAGGCGGCGGGGCATTGCGTTGGCTCGATTGGGGGCCTTTATTGGGTTTTTTACGAACGAAATGCACGAAAAAGTTTATTTTCACTGTTTTTTGCAGAAACTACGAATTAGTGGGACCGATTTCGATTTTGTTGATAACATCAAAATATCAATATATCGATATTCACAATGTGTAAAAAATGAATACCTCTACTTTTTGCCACCATGGGTCGTATTCCCAAACGGGTAAACTAGAATTCCCAAACGGTAATCGATAATTTTTCTAAAGATGATATATTTAGACCACGATTATTTGTTTCCCTAAATATCGATACCTCGAGACCGCAAAAGCTGGTAAAGTTGTCAGACTTTTCGGCAGGGGGCGCCCATGACGTCGCGCCGCTTTTGAATTTGAATTTCGAATTGAATTAATTCAGTCTCTCACAGAACAAAAATGTGTCGCACGTTTGTATTATTATTTTAAGTATCTTATGATCCAACTGCAAATTGGTACACTAAGTTCGGCATCTGAAGTTAACTTTAGATCAGTTATTTTAAATGTGAAATGAAGTGGAATGTGGAGGCATCTCATAGATTGATTTGAAATCCATAAATAAGAATCAAAAGAGTCAGTTTTGAGAGTATTGTTGTACAATTCTAATTTATTTACATATTTTGAACGTGATTCAGTAGACTCGCTCCTTCACTTTGAACATCAGCGGCTCCTTGGTGCGCAGGATGAGCTCTGCAATCAGCACCGGCGGCTCCGAAGTGTCGCCGACAAAGTCCACCTCGTAGTGCCGCAGCACATTGGCCACGATGGCCTTGATCTCCAGCATGGCGAACTTCTGGCCGATGCAGTTGCGCGGTCCGGCCGAAAATGGAATGTAGGCGTAGGGATTGAGCTTCTCGGCCGAGGTCACCACATCGAATCGCTCCGGCTTGAAGCTGGTGGCCTCGCTGAACAACTCCTCACGTCTGCCCAGATACAGAGGAGAAATGCCGATGTTGGTGCCGGCCGGGATGAGTTTTCCATCTGAAAATGTGAACACTCAATTAGTTTCTTAAACTCAGTTCTTTCCGGACGAGGCACCTACTTATCTCACAATCCTCGAGCACCTTGCGGCCCAGCAGTGGCACCGATGGATACAGCCGCAACGTCTCCTTGATGCACAGATCGACGTAGTGCAGCTTGTTCAGCAGCTCGTAGGTGACCGGTGCGCTCTTGTCCTGGCCGAATACGGAGCGGATCTCCTGGAAGCAACGGGCCTGCGCCTCCGGATGTGTGGCTATGTTGTAGAAGAAGAACATTAGGGCCGAGGAGGTGGTGTCGTGCCCCTCGAACATGAAGGTGTCCACTTCCTCGCGTATGTCCAGATTGGTAAGCGGCCGCTCGTCGATTGTCGATTGCAGCAGGATGTCCAGGAAGGCCATCTTGCGCTTAGCCCCCACATCGGAATCCTCCTCGATGGCGGTGCCGGTGCCGGTGCCCTCCTTGGTGGTGGCGGCATCGCGGATCAGCTCCTCGCGCCGCTGCACAATAATCTTCTCCGTGAACTGATGCAGCACATCCAGGGCCTTCTTCTCGGCCCGGGCCAGTGGTGTGAGCATGTAGGTCAGGTCGAAGCGATAGAAGATGTTGAACATGCGCTTGTGCAAAACCATCGATATCGTCTTCACCGCCTGCACATACTCCGAGTCGGCGTTCGTCTGGGCGTTGATGGACACTCCCATGGCGGTTTCTGTAACGGACAAGTAGGGTAAATATCAGAAATCCCAGAAACTGCTAGAAAAATCTATGCTTCGAGTGTTGTAACTAGCAGTGTTGGCGAACAATTAAAAAAGCAACCATTATTAGAAATTTGGTTGGGAGCCAAGGATTTTGCATTTTGCATTTGCATTTTGATAGCTCGAAGGAGTAAGGCTGAAACTCCTACCGCAGATCGTGTCCATGGTGCACAGATTTATCCAATCGTAGAGGCCAAAACCAGCGTCGCCGTGCTTGAGGCGATCACGCTCCATGTTTAGCAGCAGTTCCCGTGAACCCTTCTCAAACACATCGACGAACTGGTCGAGGATCTTGAAGTGAAAGGCGGGCGTGATGATTTTTCGGCGCTTGTGCCATTTGCGTCCCCGGCTGACCAGCAGGCCCTCCTTGAGCCAGGGCTCCAGGGCCTTGTACTCGCCGGCCTTGTCGTTGAAGCGCAGCGTGCCCAACACCACCTCGACGTCCTTGGGATTGGCCATCAGCACGTTCAGCTCGGGCCCCAGCCAGACCTTGAGGGTCTGGTCCTTGGCGTACGTGTCCATGAAATCGTTTATCAGCTGGAGCATCTTATGGGGCGGCAAGCCGATAAAGTGGTGTCCATGGCCCACCAGCGGCAGCACCGGCGGACCCGCCATGTAGCTGGTTATGTCGATCAGCCGCTTGAACTTCAGCTGGTAGATCAGCAGGCCCACGAAGAGGGCGCTGGCCAGGATGGCTCCGATGACCAGGAACATAATTGCGGCCTTTTCTCACTCTGATTGTCACCAATCTCCACGCGTTGGTTGCGCAGGAACTACTGATCTGGGCATGTGGTGACCATGAACATGAAAGTCAGCACGGATACGTCCAAAAGCATCGATTATCCGCAACGACACTACACTGGGAGCACAGTTTGGCAACTCACGCATTGTATTTAAAATGTAAATTGATAGCAAGAGGTCTAGATACTCGACTATTTAGTAGGTAGGTAAAAAGAAGTTGAGAATCTAAGCAGCGAGTACTCCAGCACCCAGCTCTACCTTATTTCTGCGAGTGCAGGTGGGTGGCTGATGCTAATCGCCGTGGAAATATCTAATCGCGCTGTCGGAGGCACAAGTTACTAGCAAAAATGTTTTCTAATAAGCCCCGGGACCCGGATTCCCGATATCTTATCACGAGTGCGTCTGAATTTAGGCTTTTATTGCGGTGAGCTAGATTTGGACCTTGGCCCAATGTTTGAATGGGCTCCCCCTGGTTTTTGGGATTAGTTATCAATCTGAATATTTAGTAGTCGTACCCATACGTATTTAGGAATAAAAATAACAAAAACCATAGTTAAGCGCATATAAATGCAGATTAGTGCTGGAAAATTGTTAAGAAAGCAATATAAACTGTGGAAAATGATGTTGCATTGTCATTCTCATAGGTTACTTTTGTAGTCACCCTAAATGTAGTCTTAAGAAATCAATTGTTTTCAATTAAATGGCTAAATACTGAAGACTTACCGCAAATGGCGTCCAGGGTGCACAGGTGAATGGCCTCGCCGAGATTGATTTTGCCGGATCCATTGACTCCAACCTCCAACTCCCGCCGCTGACCCAACTGGCGGACAAGCTGCCGAGATCGCCGATCGAAGATCTCCACATAGGCCTCCAGCACCCGGAAGTGGAAGGCCGGCGTGATGATCTTGCGGCGTCGGTGCCACTTGCGCCCGCTGCTAACCAGCAGGCCTTCGTTCAGCCAGCGGCCCAGGAAGGAGTACTCATGCGACTTGTCCAGCAGCTGGGTGCTGCTGAGCACCCGCTCCACGTCGCGGGGATTGAAGAGCATCACGCTGAAGGACTTGGGGCCGAGGAACAGGCCGAAGGTGTCGCCGTACGTTTCCGCCAGCTCACCCATCCTGAGGCAGGCCTCGGCTGGCGTTAGGCCCAGAAAGAGATGCGCGTTGCCCAGCAGAGGCAGTGGGAGCGGGCAGGGAATCGTCTTCATGATCCTCACGAAGCGAACCAACTCCACCAGCAGGATCGCTGCGAGCAGGAGGAGTGTCAGAAAGAGCCACATGTTGATCTCTCTGATCCGATTCGAACTGATTCGCTGGCGAATCCGCTATCAACTGTCCGTAGACGTGAGCTGAGGGACAGCTTAAGGCCCCCGACTGCTCCCTATCAGCAGCGGCTTAATGTGTATAGAGATGCCTCAGGAGAGGCTTGATCTTGCTCTTGCTTAGAAACCAATAGCCAGAGAGAATGATCCACTTCCAATGATCCATCTCGGAAACTAAGCGAACTACGATTTCAAGTTCAAGTCTACGTCATAGTTGTTTGTCTGCTTCCATCGCTGGCCGAGTGGGATGGCCTAAATATAGAGCCACTGGCCAGAAATAGATGGGCCATGTGGCCGCGTTGTGACGTCAGGATTGGGGGAGGTGAGAGCAGAGCAGAGCGAGCGGAGCTGGACAGGATGAGTTGAGGCTGGAATGTAAACAACTACAACCTCGCTGGAATGCCGGGGCGGCGTATGGTTTGTTTATGCACAGACGCTCACTCACCTCACCTCACTCAATCATCTCGAGAGCGAGAGATCCCTGGACCTCTGGATCGCTCTCGATCGGCACCGTAGATACTGGGGCTTTCTCTATCGCTCCCGTTCAGCGTGCGGTGTCAACCCCAAAGGCTGACCTCGGTGCTGTATCGCCAAAATGCCAGAAATATTTCTGCCACCTAAGGATGACTGGGCAATCGGCAAACAGACTTTGAGTCAATTAATGGCAATGAAATAAAACAAAATATATGGAGCAAAGTGATACCCATTAATATAGAAAGTTTTCATACAAAATTTGTTAATAATCCAAGTGAAATTACCTCTTACCAAGTGTCACTTTTATAAAATACCTGATAATATTCCGCATTCCAATTGGAGGCTAATTTGAGGGCAATTCAATCGATTGTTTTGGTAATTAAATTATGTTTATGCAGCTGAGTAAATGTAAATTCCCTTCGAATTAACTGTCCGTAAAATTCCATTTAGTATAGTGCCCCCCTTCAACGCGATCCCAGTCCGTATTTGGCCGCACTTTTCGAACATCTTTTCAGCATCTCTGACCTTTATGGCCAATTCAGATTGAGAACATTTAGAAATTCCCATTTGGCAGCCGCAGCTGATTCACCCGGGATCCGCATCCCAATCAGAGAAACACATGCACATTCGCCCACACGATCTGCTGCGTACCACCATATATATTATATTATCGGGCTATACATATATCGGGCTATATAGTATACGCAACAATGGCAACAACAAGTAGGCGTCCTTCGACCATGCCAAATTCCAAAATTCTTGCGTCGCCTCTCGCCGGTCGTCGACATCGACGTCACTCCTGCTGTTCCGCTCCGGAGGGGCAGAGGCAGTGGCTAGGAGAAGCTCCTGCCCTCCGGAACGTAAATATTTACACATGTCTTACAAGAGCTGGCAATTTTTCGCTGTCGGATATAGCTTATATGTTTGGGGGGGAGGGATGGGGATGGGGATGGGTTTGTGTGCGTTGGAATTTCATTGGCATTTCTCAGTTTTTCCCATTTTCATTTCCAATTTTGGTTCATTTTCATTGCGCATCGCCACCGCAAGTCGACATTTCAATGAGGTTACACACGGTGGTCGGGGGGGAAACTTGCAATTTATTGTACAATTAATATTATTAAATTATGATAAATTTATATTTCATATATAAAGACATAGAGTCTTGGTAATAATTATATGAAAATAATAATAATCATCGATTAATTGCAATCAGGAACGCATATGATATGTCTTAGGTCAAGGCTCACTTCAAAGGCTGGCTGCGCTGCAACGGATAATGGGAAAATGGATAATGGATAAATGGACACGGCCTCAACTCCGGAGCGAGCACTACATCATGACAATAAAAATAATGGCAATTTGGCAGCGGCGCACAATTTGCGTCAAAAGAGCACTTGCCCACTTGGCATCTAGTACACAGAATATATAGAATATACGATGGATCCAAACCGCGCAGCAGATATATACGTTCGCTCGAAATACCAAAAGTATTAGCACCAAGCGCCAGATGTACATATTCCGCAGTTATGTCAAATACGGCTCTGGTCAGGAGAAGTTCAAGTCATTTCGGGAAGTACTTAAGTCTTGGGAACATTAAGAAAATGCGACTTTTAGACTAGAAATCCAATGGACTGGACTCTTCTTCCTTATTATACCCTTGCAGGGTATTATAATTTTAGTCAGAAGTTTGCAACGCAGTGAGGGAGACATCTCCGACCCTATAAAGTATATATATTCTTGATCAGCCTCAACAGCCGAGTCGATCTAGCCATGTCCGTCTGTTTATTTCTACGCAAACTAGTCCCTCAGTTTTGAAGCTATCTGAATGAAACTTTGCAGATAGTCTTCTATATGCTCTCACTGCTATATATGTCGGAACGAGCCGGATCGGACGACTATATAATATAGCTATATAGGAAAGATCGGTAAATTTTAATGAAAAAAATTATAACTTAGCCAATTTTTACAATATTTGAATACAATTTGAGACATAGCCATTTTGTATTATTCCAGAATTTCGGTTTTAATTTTATTCAAATCGGACCACTATATCATATAGCAGCCATAGGAATATATATATAAATTCATTTAGTTTGTTCGCAACATTTTTCGCTCGCAACATATATCGTTCGCAACATTTTTCTTTTGCAACATTTATCTTATGTCAGTACCCGAGAAAACGAAAAAGTCAGAAGATTTTTCTTTTTCTTCTTACTTACTGCAAGGGTATTTAAACTTCGGCATGCCGAAGTTAGCTTCCTTTCTTGTTTTTCAACTCATTTCATTTTGAATTCTTATATTTCAACACTTTACCCAGTGTTATGCACTCAAAATAAAGGCTTCTTCTTAATAAATTCCTATTATATTCTCCGCTATTGTACGTGGCTCTATATATAGACCTAAGGATGAGCCATCGTTGGCGCTCGTCTTCTGCGCCACACTGCATGCCCGGACTAATAATACAGCATAATAACAATAATAAAACATATGATTAAGCAGATGCCGCGTATGCGCAATTTTTTCCTGGCATTACGTATACGCCGCGTTGCCGAAAAAATAACTTAATAAATAAAGGAAAACAACCAGCAGTCAGTTGATGACCAAGTATGGCAATATCCCATTACTTGGCCCACAGCAAAAATAAAATGTTAAACAAATAATAATAAATTGTGACATCCCCATGGTGTATTTGGGAAGCGGATGAATCATTGAGGAGACCTGGTCCCCCTGGCCCGGCGGCCCCGCAGCACTTTGATAGTTCCTCTCATTTTTGGCTATTTTCACAAATGAATACAACTAATTGTTTGAATTACACATTATTATTTCGCTTTGCCGTCGAATTACCCTGCAGATGACGGAAAGTGATCTAAAGTGTCGCGATTTCGACCTGGTAACTGGGCCTAAAGGGTAAATTAGGCCATATTGGGTGGGGTGTTGCAGTTGTCATATGTAAATAATAATTCATATATTTAAAACTAAGTGAAATGAGTTGGTTTCAAGGCTTTGCCTATGGTAATATTCAGTAAAAGTAAAAGTATAAAGTAAAAGTAAAATGCTTAACCTAAAGAAGCTGAAAAGTTTGTAATTTAAAAATCTTAAATTAAGAGTTTCCTTTTCTTTAAATATGTCTTTTTATTTTAAGAATTTATTTGTATTTATTTTAATTAAATGTAATGGGTAAAGTTTAGTTATTTAATGATGCAATCTATCCCTAAAATCCGGAACTCAACTTAACTTTGATGGAAAAATCCTTAAGGTGAAAATACTTAGCACTTGCCACTGCAAAGTCTGATTGACTCTTCATTACTGACAGCCGACAGACCTTTCAGCGCCCCGCCATATCTATCTGATAATTTATGCTAAGCATTATGCGATTATTTAGCCGACTTTTCTTCGCTTTCGGATGCAACAGGAAATTGCTCAGGCGAACGCATTTTCATTCATGAGTTGATCTTATTTATGTGCTGTGGTGCCGGTGCCGGTGCCAAACCCAAACCCAAACCCAGAGACGACAGCCCAATAGCTGTATATAGTGGCACCCACAGCACACACGTGCAGCAGAATGGTTGGCATGCCATATAATTGCCACCGCCATCGCGTCGCATTGCACCGCCATGCACTTGTGGCTGTCAGCCAAACATGCAACAATAACAAGCGAGTGGCAAGCGCGGTAAGCTGGTCTGGTCTCCCAGAATATCCTCTAAGTCCTCCGAATACCTTTTCTGCCAAATTGTCCAAGCTTGGCTTTAAAATGCTCGCTCGATACTTATAAGTTGTATTTATGGTCATCCCCAGTTAACCCCCTTTTGGGGCTATCTTACCTCTAAAAAGAGACCTCTTTGCTTGATCGAAATTAACTAATACACCCGCCGGCGTTGGGGACCCTGGGCAGAGCCCACCGAACCCTCTCGTATGCGAACAATGCAGTTGAATTTGTTTAATTAGCGGAATAAACTCGTATATTAAAGATTAGCGGGCAGGGTGGACCCAGTCTCCGACTGACAAGCCAAGGCAGCTGGGCACGCGCATTTCGATGGCACTTACCAACTGGGATTTGTGGGATTCTCGCTTGCGGGATAGATTACCCCAACACCGAGACAAATATATACTCAAACAAAATATTACATTCCAAGTAACATAGTTTTAATATTTGCTGATGCCAAAAAAGATGTCGACTTTGAAATGTTCCCCAAGGAAGTCAGCGGTATTCCAAGTAGTATGTCTTTGAATATAATAAATGAATAATATATGTATCTATGTATATAATAGTTATATAAAAATGTATAATTCAGAGTAAATTTGATTTTCATCCTTTTCGGCCTGTTCCGGCGCCTGTCTCTCCTTTTTTTTTGCAAGCTGCGTTTCTTTTGCCTGTTGCTGTGCGCGATTTTTGAATGGCATCCAAGAGTCGAGATTCCTTCCGACGATCAGCGCGTTACATGAACCGGCGGTCGAAACGAGACCCAACCATCAGCCTGCCGTTAGATGGTCGGTCTATTTCGGGTCCCCCCAGTCCGCTGCCAAGGAGCGGGGGCTCGGTTCGAACCGCTTCCGGTTTTCCCCCAAAAGAAAAATCCCAAGAGCAATGCCACGGCCGAGCAGAGCGGCACGAGCGGTGACCAATTCTCACACTTCTCGGCGTCACACACTGGGAGAAACAAGGGTCAAGATATATAGTTTATAAATATATCGAATATTTAATTACCTTTTGTAAATTGTAATTTCTCTCAGAGGAAAATTTCCTCGCAGAGTATTAGAATTTTAGGCAGGATTTTTTTTAATGCACGGAAGGAATCATTATCGACCCCTATAAATCATATATATTTTCGGCAGCATCAACACTCGAGTCGATCTAGCCGTGCCAGCTGAACAAATGAAATGTAATTGAAAGTAAATGCACTGCATTTTTCTAATAATAAAAATTATTAAATTATTTAAAATTGTAAAAATAATTATTAAAAAAAAAATACAGGTTAACATTATCGCGTGTGTAGCTATCTATCTATCTCTCTTTTGCCTCCCTATCTCTCTCTCTCTCTCTCTCTTTATTTTTTTCTTTTTTCCCCTCTGTGTTCTTGGGTGCTCCCTTCCTTCTGGCTTCTTGACCGTTCTGTTCTGCGGTCAGAGCCGGCTCAGCCAAGCGCGTAAGCTGGTGTTGATTGAAGAATGACCCCCGACTCCATGTCGGATTCCCACCTGGGGATGTGGAGCAGGTGCTCCCATGAACTTGCTACGAGTCCACGCTCCGTCCGGTTGGATCTCCAACTTCTGGGAGTTTTGAGTGGGGAAAAACGCTGGCGAGAGATGGGGAAAACGGTCTAAAATTAAAAGAAAATGCAGAGAGCGCCGAGAGAGAGAGAGAGAGAGAGAGAGTGGGCAGAAAATAAGAAAAAGCTGTAAGACAGCTGCCGCTGCGATCGCGGGGCTATAAAAAGAAAGAGTGTTCGCTTTCGGCGCTCACTTTTGGTCCCAGCAACCAAACGGCGTGCACCTCTAAGATACATAATACCCCAAATAAACTACAAGCTATATATACAGCTCGATCAGATTCAAATCAAACCCGGAACGCAAAAAACGCAAATCACAAACAAAAAAATATATAAAAGACATTTGTCTTCTTGTTGTTGGCTTTTTTTCTTGTGAAAAAACAAATTTTTTAAATAAGTAACTAAACATAAACCGAAGGAAAGAATCGTGTGCATTTTACATTTGTGAGTGGATCGAATTGAAATCGAAACGGTAAAGGAAACGGAAACGGTAAAGGAAAAGGAAACGGAAAAGCAATCGGAAACCAAAGAATCGTCGAGGAATTCCAGTCCGTTAAAGGCGACAAGAATACGCAGAGAGGAGCTACTTCCAGTGTAAACACACAAAAACAAGACTAAAAGTGAGTATACAAACTGGGGAAGTCCCTTGGAATCCAGGATCCTAATGATCCTGATGAAGAGGGGAGCTGGAAAAGTATCGAAGTAATCGATATGAATCGAAGCTTTATTCAGCTATAATTAAACTCTATCGAAATCAATGATCAGCATTCAGGAATCAGAGTTTTTTAAGAGTTCGAAATTTATATCCTGTACAATTTCCCCATAAAGAGAAATAAATTGGTATAAATTGTTTAATTTCCCCATAGCTTAGCTGTTAAAACATTTTTTTGAACCAAATTAATGTACACTTCAAACCACTAATATGTTCGATAATATCTTTATCTTTTCCTCAAACACTTTAACCATTTTTCCTCACTCTTGTTGATTGTTATTATACTGTTTCAACTATATATTATCATCTATACTCAACATCTATCTATACATTTTGGTGGAGAGTATTAGGGTTTACCTAATAGACTTATCTTTTAGAGCTCTCACTTGGCTTGAAAGACTACAATTTGGTTTTTGGTAGCATATATGTAGCAGGTTAATGGAAACTTAAGCTTTACTTAAGGAAATCATTGAGGAGCTGGGGCTTTACATACACACATAATGTGTCGGGTAATTTCCAGTTAATTCCAAATGGGAAAAAAATGGAAAAATTAAAAAAATGAAAAACGGCAAATGGGCACGAGATGTACCGAATTCCGGTTCGTCTTTCGGGGTCGCATTCGTATATGGCCATAACTGGCGAGGGGCGATCAAAAGTTCAAGCCTAACGGTCTGTTTTTTTTTTTCGCTTTGTTTTGCTTTTCCTCTTCTACTCTTTCTTCTCACTCCCCTCTCTCTCTCTCTCTCTCTCTATACGTTTTCCACTTCTGCTTTTTCACTACGTTTTCTCTAATTTTGTTTTGGCCATTAGCCGTGGGGCTTTGCTTGCTTTGGGCCGGGCCTGGAAATCCGGGGGCCTGGGTCTGGGTCTGGGTCACAAAAGAAATGCTAAAATGGTGTAAAAAAGTAAATAAACGCTGTTTGGCAATTCGCTGCACAAGCTGCACAAGCCACTCACAAGAAACACAAACAATAAAGTCACACTGCCACAATGGGCACACCGCACATTTCCATTGTTACGATGTTGTTTGTTGCTAAATTTAATTGGTTTTCTTTCCCATCGCCGGGCCTTTGTCTCGAACTCTCTTCTCTTTCCTCTGCTTCCAGGCAAAAGTGTTGCGAATTCGCGGTGACAACAGTCCGAAGCCCACAACCAACGACCAGAGGCACCGCTCCACGGACCAGTTTGCTTCGCCACCGTCACAGCCACAGCGCACTCCAGGCCATTCTGCAAGAACCCAGCCACATTAGCCACATTATGACGGATGTATCGCACGAATTGGGCGCCCTGCGCTTCGTGGTGGTGAGTTTGACTTAACTAACTAACTTAAATTTGTAACTGTTCGCATTAAGGCATATGGGGTCAGGGCTGCCCAAGCAGAGCATCCGAGGGCCGCGATCTAGAATCGTGTGCCGGAAAAAGACTCTCAAATCATAGTTTGTTGTAATGTATAAAGTCTGGTGTTATGAAATCCAAGCTTAGTCAGGGTTTGAGCTTATAATAGCTCTTCTGATATATTAATTTTTATACCCCGTTCAGGGAGGATCTCTGACTTTAGAAATTATATACATTTGCAATCAGGGAACACGTATAAAAAACGTATTTTTTTAAAGTTTGAATAAAATAGCTGGACAAACAATGGAGTTTTGGGAAAATAAAGAAGATATACATATATAATATATCAAAATGTTGCAAAAAAAATCAAACTTTCTTATGTTTTTCCAGCACAAATTTAAATACCTATTCACCGTTTTTTACAATGTTAATTTGTAAATCAATTTGAGAAGGTACTATTCTATCGTCAATTGTAGCTTTTTAACATTGATCCTATATAGGAATCCTACAAAGGACTTTAAGAAAGAAAAAAATACAAAATAAATAAAAAATTTGTAGGGGAGAGTGGGGAGTTATGAAACACGCTTTGTTAAAGGGCCCAAACTTCTAAAATTTACGTTTTTTTCAAACTACTACCTTGTCAAAGGATTCTTCTTTTATTTAAAATTTTGGGCGACTTTAGCTCGTTTTCCCGAAACACTGCTTTTCTCAGTTTTCAAAAATCGTTGTGAAACACTACTAAGAAATGCGAAAAACAAATTTTTTTTTATCGAAATTCTTTATTTGGATTACAGAAATTACACTTTGTAATGTTTATAAGGTATCAACAAGTTCTGAACAAAATGTGAAACTCCTCAGAAAAATAATAAGTTAGGTTAGGTTAGGCTTAAACATCTAAAATTTACTTTTTTTCATATTTTTTTAAATTACATATATCATTCATATATTGTTCATATAAGATTTGTGTTCAACAATTGTGAGACTTGCCGTGCTTCACATCTCCCAACTCGATGTGTTTCATTTCTCCCCATTTGTTACTTTTTTAAAAATCGCACCGCGACAGCAACAAAAAAAATATATTTTCTCTCAAATTTTTCTGTAAGTTAAAAGCCTAATGAAAGATGATTATTTTGCATACCAACTTTATAGATTCACTTGCAACTGTTCATCAGGATGCCACACACGAAAATCCTAAAAAAATACTTTTTGCACGAATTTTAAACAGAGTGTGTGGGGATATATAAAAAAAAGGGTGATATCGGTGCAAGTTCTCGATCAAATTAAACATTGGGGTTAACAAAATGTTGACAAGAAAAAAAAACGATCGGAAAAGCCACTAAGCGAAATCTATGGCCATGTTTCACGACTCCCCACGTTTCATAACTCCCCACTTTCCTCTATACATTTGTATAAATTTGTATACGGAATATTTTCAATAAGCCGTGGAGCCCAGATCTGTGTTCAATCCGGGGAACTTCTGCCCAAGAAAGCAACTCAGTGGATAATCTTAGCAAAAATGTGGAAAAGGGATTTGGATTAAGTTTTTCTATGGCATCTTTGGAATGCCGCCACGCTGAAACTATAAAAAGAAACAGAGAATGTATTGTTTTTTGCCGTTTCACAGCACATCTCGTGCGACAAATTCCCGAAAATTATTTATGCGCAGCGCAAAAACCACAAGAAATGCGTGAGGAAAAGAGGAAATTTTAAAAAAGAGGCAAACCAAAAAAAAAATTAAATAATATAATATAAATACTCGTAATAATGCAAATGGCCAGAATAAATGGCAAGCGAAGGATCGCCTGGCTTTTGTTATTGCCAAGAAAAATGTTTGCCTTCGGTGTCCGTCGCTGGACCGCTTCCAAACGAGCATGATTAAAAATCATTTGGTTCGAAATGATATAAAGAAAGCCCGTTGTCCGTCCCCAAACAAAACAATCGCCCAAGTTTCACAAGTGTTGTATTTGTTTTAATTTGTCGCCACATGAATTGCCAAAACATCATACACCCATTTAGCATACGAACCAAATTTTCGCACAGCACAATACACACCAAAAACAACAGCAAGAACGGCAAAGGAAAGGAAAGATCAAAACACGGAAAAATTCTTGGCAATGACCATCGTTCGGTTCGAGTTGAAATAGCAATGGTGAATATGCACGGCAATACTATAGTATATAATGTGTGTATGTATGTATATAGCCCCCGTCTGGGGTATATAGCGCAGACTTCTCAAGACTGACAACGGCGCCGACAAATGGATCCCGAAAAGATCTAGCCGCCGTCGCCGAGCCACCACGTAACCAATTCGCTACGGACTCGGACTCGGACTCGGATCCGGACCAGCTGCAGCTGACAAATGTCGCCCAGGAACTGCCTCTTATTCCACATATGTACGAATGTATATATTATATATGTATATACCTTGAATAGTATCCAAAGAATAGTATATTCAGGGTTTCTGTACATGGTAAACTTGCTTTTAAAGTCCAGAAAAGGGAAGAGTTACCATTAGGCTACAAATTACTTTGTTCAAAAGCTTAGTTTTCATTTTAAATAATAGCAAAATAATAAATAGTCTAAGGGTTTTTTTTAAGACCTATTTCCATGCATTTTTATATTAATTAGTTAACCGCTTGAAGTCTCTTTAAAATAATAAAAAAAAACTCCTTCAACTCTTGGTCTCTCTAAGGTCGTTGCCTCTTGAATTTTCCCATTTCCATTTCCATTGCGTTGAATGATTCGGCGGACCCTTGTTTACGATATAAATCTCATTTTTATTGCCATCTCAGCTGGAGACCTGGACTTCCCAGCACTTGAAGGCGGTGCGAAAATTGAAATGAAAAATGTTCGAAACGAAAACTAATTTCCATGGACGAATTTATGCAATTTTCCCAGACTTTCACCTGATCACTTGTTTTGCCTTTTTTTTATGAAAACTCTCTCACACATTTCATTCATCGTTGGATTTATTTATAAGCGAAGAGCTCCTCATATATGAATGAAAATCGTCGCAACTTGATTGACAAAATATTTTCTTGGATGCGAACCGAGTATTGATCAAAGAGACAAATATTCAGAGCGTCATTGCTGCGACTGCCAAATAAATTGGTTGAATTATATAAACATTGCTGTTGGGATTCATTCATGGGCAACTCGATCAGGGACTCCGTCTCCCGACTGTGGATATAGCCACATATATATCTCTCTTTCGGCTCGTAAATAATAATCAAATGAGGTAAACAGCGGCAAGAGCGGGCGACGAGTGAGTGGTAAACGGAACGGCTCTTGTGCCGAAAATTGGCAGTGAAGGTCATTCCTGTGTTTCATTTTTCGTTTTTATTTCTTGCTTTTATTTTTACCATACGATAGGAAGTGTATATAATGTATGTTTCTTTTTTTTTTTGTTCGTCAAATAAGCCCCTCCGCCTGCCTCGTTTTTTGTTTTTATTTATTGCCACGACATTTGTACATTCCTTTTGTACTGGCTCACGCTGGCATCTTGCACTTATTAGATGAGAAATTACACAAAATGTAAGACCGCTGTTATTTAATTGCGACCAATTAATTTTCTCGGGCGAATGTAGAATGCGAAAGATACATTATATACAGGAATTTTACATATTCTACAAATTGTTAAACCTAAATTAAGCTTTTTTACAACTTACATTTTAGCAAACCATTGTTTAAAGTGAAATTGTCTTGGGTTAAATGCAATTAATTCAAATTAACCGCCAAACAGGGCGTGCAAGTGGCAACGCGAGAAACCCGCTAACTGGCTGGGGGTCTGGCAACGCCGCGTAAAGCTTGAAAAATACTTCGATTTCCTCGAAATAAAGAAAGAATCTTCCGCTCCCATTGCAGGACTCACCGCTGTCCTCCAAGGTAGCCATGTTCAACAACCAGGCGACGCAGCACAAGCAGTCCCAGCTGCTCAATCCCTTCTCGGGCGATGGGCGCGCCTCCTCGCCGAAGCCGACATTCTCCAAGGATCAGTACGGCAAGCCGCTGGCCGGCAGCCTCACGGAGGCCCGCGGCCAGAAGGCCAACATCCATGTGATGAAGGAGATGCTCGAGCTGTGCCAGATCATCAACTCGGAGGGCTACGATGTCAAGGACGAGCCCCAGATGCGTGTGATTCCCTTCGGCGAGCTTTTCAATGTGAGTTTTTTCCATCGGTTGGAACTCCTCCTGAACGCTTCTGACTCTGGAATCCAACTTTGTATTGCAGATCTACAACTACATCTCCGATAAGGTGGTGGGCATCCTCCTGCGCGCCCGCAAACACAAGCTGGTGGACTTCGAGGGCGAGATGCTGTACCAGCGACGCGACGACGATGTGCCTGTCTTCCTGCTTAAGCCCATCAAGGAGATCCGCGCCGAGATGGACGCCAAGATCGAGGATATCAAGCGGGCGGCCAGCCCGGCACCGCCGCAGTCCACGTCGGTGCTGATGGATCGCAGTGCCCACGAGCAGAACCTCAAGTCGCGCACTCCCTCGCCGGCGGTGGGCAAGTCCAAGCCCAAGTCCAAGTCTCAGTCGCCGGCGGCGCCCAAAACAAAGGAGGAAGCAGCCCCAGCAGAAGTTTCTGCTCTAGCAGAGCCTGCTTCTGCAGTAGCTCCTGTGGCTGCTCCCGTGGCTGCTCCTGTGGAGACTCCCGTGGCAGCTCCAGTGGCTGCTCCAGTGGCTGCTCCCGTGGCTGCTCCCGTGGCTGCTCCCGTGGCTGCTCCCGTGGCTGCTCCCGTGGCTGCTCCTGTGGCGGCTCCCGTGGAGGCTCCCGTGGCAGCTCCTGTTGAGACCAAACCAGTTGTGGAGGCAGCTCCCGTTCCAGAGCCAGCGCCCACTGTGGTAGTAACAGAAGCCCCGCCCAGTGCCGAGGCAACGCTGTCGCAGGAGAGTACAGAGCAAGCACAAGTGACGCCTGCCATCAGCCCCGCTGAAGCCGCACCTGCCGAGGAGTTGCCCACGATCGTGATCGAAGCCTCTGCCGTGTTTGTGCGCACAGTCAGCGTGGATCAGCAGGCGGAGCAGCCGGCACCCAGTCCACAACCGGCGCCTGCGCAGCCGGAACAGGCCTAAGGTGGAATCCGGAGCCAAGCCACGCCACTCCACGGCATCGTTGAAAGGAACTCTCGCAACTACTAAAGCGGCAGCTTTAAATTGCAGTAGTTTAGTGAACTTAGTTTAATATATTATTATTAATAATTAGAGAAAAAACCAAACACTGAAGACAGAATCGAGAATCGAGAGCGACTACTTACCATATTTATTATACGTGTATCGTTAGCGGTCGACCAAAGGAACCATTTCCTCAATTTTATAAATATTAATTTACTAAAATTAATCAAGCGATATAATAAAAGATATAATAAAATACAAATAGACACCGTACCGTCTTCGCGTTTCTTTTTTTGTATTATTAATATTATTTTAATTTCTAAAAAGCAGTCTCAAAAAACAAACAAATTGAAACCCTTATTTCACATAGTAGGTATTTACTTACAGATCCAGCACCTGGGTCTAGTCAACTCGTCAACTTTCACAATATTTCGAATGCTCGTTGAGTAAAGACTAATATTTATTTCATCCGGATAAGCCAGTACTAAATTTTTCTAATAAAATAAAATTTGTTTCACTAATTCGTATATAAATTAAAGAATGCCACCCAAAAGGAAAAACACTCGCTGCATTGTCTGGGACATGTTAAAATCAAAGTTAGTTACAATTTTGGAACATCCTACACCCCAAAGGGGGAAGAAGCTGGTAAGGAAGCCAACGCCGTACCCGGTCCAGCGCTGCCGGGCTCCCAAACTGAGACCAAGGAAACGACCGCCAACACCCGTTGATGACGAAGAGCTTAATACCATTGTCCAACAAATTATTTTGGCGAATGTTGAGATTAAATCTGGGGCAAAACGCACAACACCTGGTGGACAAATCGCATCCCCCACTGCGTCGCCTACATCCCCCAAAAAGCCGGGGATCTCTCCATCCCCCAAGGGTCGTACCAAACCCCAGTCTGACCCAACACCTGGTGGAGGCCTTAATGCAAAGCACTCTGAAAGCATTTACACCGGTGCGTACTGGACATCCTCAGGAAGTATTGCCGCTGTCCAGGCTACACGGCCAGCAAGGGGCACCGAATTCCAGTCTGAGAGGGCGGTCCAGAATCTTGATCCAATGACATCGTCTTATTCTTTTGTATCAAGTAGACATTCATCGGGTGGCTCTGTGTGGTTCGAGGGATGGTCACAACAATAGTTACATACCCGAGGACACCGTGCACGTGTGAAGTGGAAAAGGCGTTGGAATCATCTTGGATTTGTGGTCCGCTGAAGAGCGTTTATTAAATCAACGTTTAAATGATTTCATCCCAACATAATAGTTTTGGTTTTCAATGGGTTTCAATTGCAATTTTCAGTTTCTGTATCCTTAAGCACGGTAGCCAGAAAGTGAAACACCGTTCCGAAGTAGTGAGAGAAAAAGAAGCAAATAGTTTAAAAAAGTAATGGGTTGATTTTTGGCTTAAAAATCGAGAACACCTTAAGGGTTTTTTGTTCACAACTTGGCTAAAACTCAACCGATTTCACTCCGGTTTGGTTTTTTTCTTATTGTTTTTTATGAGAACTTTTCTGCATTCAAATCCCGATATCTCCTTTTTTTAAAATTTTCAACAATTTTGACGATGTAACCCCTTACTTATTTCTGCTTATTGCACGATTTCCCATTTTGGTTTTGTGGAGAAAGGAGTGGATTTTGCTCGAGTTTGCTGTTGGGTTTGCTAAGAGTTGGATTGGGGTTTCGTTAGAAAAGCAAGCAGATCTCATCATTCAACTGGCACATGTTCAGCTTCTCCACTTTAGCGGAATTTCCCAAGTGAAAAACCATGTTTGATGTCATCGGATTTTGTCAATTATTTTTCTAAAACAAATCATTAGTTTGATAACGAATATTGTGTTTCAAATATTGGCGGTTGTCAAGAAAGTATGACCGCATTATGACAAGTGAAAGCTTTATAATATTTTTATAATAATTTTAGTATTTATTTTTTTGCATGTGGTATTCGTCTGGGGTTCTAGAACGGGCACACCAGCTGCGATCCAAAACAAAAATATTTGGCGTTGAGTTAATTATTTAGGGCAATTCTGGCACGGAACACCTGAAGATACATTTCGAAATGTCTGCCCTGCGACGCGATGTGTCGCCCCTTTTCCAGCGCCTGCGGGCATTCCTGTTAGGCGTAAGTACCCTTCGTATTTCGCGCAACAGCCCCTGCGGCAAAATCGTCGTTATGTAAGATGGGAACAAAAAATGTGTGAATAATCTCGGGATTTGCTTGTAGCGTGAGCACAACCTGGCACTGCGCTTCGAGGACGGCGTGGCCGATCGTACCCAGCCGCAGCCGGTGCTCCCGGATGGACCCTCGCACCTGTTATCGGCCAACTACTACTGCCAGCGCGATGGCCGTCGCGAGGTTAATCCACCCATTGACCTGGTGGCGCAGCTTAAGCAGCTGGAGGCGGAGGCCGGTGGAGCGGCAAAGGCGGCGCCCGCCGCCCAGCTGCCCACTCCGGGCAAGGTTTATGCCTGGGATTGATTCGCCTACCGGGCGTGAGTCCTCTTGTATACATTTTTTTTTGTTGACTTGTAAACTGAGCTAAAGCTAATATAGAACCTATTCAAATCGAAATTGAAGGAAGAGAGTGTGCTTATGGCCTCTAGGCAGTGATGAAGAGGCTATATCTGATGCTTAAATTACTATATTCTGTCAGGAAATGCTGAAGGACTAACTATAATATTGCAAAGATGGCACACAAAATCGATATATGGATGTAAGCCGCTCTTGCTCTTATCCAATTTTTTCTCTTGCGATCTGTGCCTCAAATCTCGCCTGGTTTTACTCGCAGAAATCATTATTACTGGATATATACTATGTATATACATTTGTACATATATTTAATTGTAATATTTACAGGGGACTCCGCTTAAAACTAAGTTAAGAACCAAAGAAACCAAATGAAAATCCCAATAGCCGAGATGGATGGATAGCCAGATCAATAGACGCGCGGCTTGATTCCCACATTAATACCCGTTGTGGAGCGCAGAATAAGGTTTAGCACCGGCTGAACCTCGGCGCCCAGGGGCAGCAGCTCGAAGTGGCGCACCAACTTGCTGACCGTGCTCTTCATCTCCAGCATGGCAAACTTCTGGCCGATGCAGTTCCTCGGCCCCGCCGAGAACGGTGTATATGCAAAGGGATTGATTTCGCCCTTGCGCTCCAGGCTGAAACGTTCCGGGATGAACTTTTCCGGCTCGGGAAAGAAGTCCGGATCGCGATGGGCATGGTAAATGAGGATAACGATGTCTGAGTTGGCGGGTATAAGCTTGCCATCTGCCAAGGAACAAGGTTGCATGGGTTAGTCAAGATTATCTAAGTAAATGCTACACCTATGCCTACCTAGAACGGTGTCCTCGGTAAGGTGGCGTCCGATTATGGGCACCGAGGGAAACAGGCGCAGCGACTCCTTGATCACACACTCAAGGTACTTCAGCTCGCCCAGGATCTTCATGTCGACGGGCGTCGACTTGTCATCGCCGATGACATCCCGTATTTCCTGAAAGACGCGCGCCTGCACCTCCGGATGCCGCGACAGCAGATAGCAGGTGAAGGCGATGCTGCTGGTTGTGGTGTCGTGACCCTCGAACATGAACGTGTCCACCTCCTCGCGGATATCCTCGTTGGTCAGCGGCGCTCCATCGATAGTCGACTGCAGCAGGACGTCCAGCAGCGCCATGCGACGCTTCTGACCCACATCGTCCATCAGGGAGGCGGCGGTGGCGTCGTAACTGCCATCGGCCAGGGCCTTCTGGAGCAGATCGCGCCGTTCCGTGATTACGGAGCTGGTGAAGTCTTGCATGGCCTTCACATTCCTGTTCAGTTCGGCAAACTGCTTCGGATAGAATAGCCTCATGGTGGGATCTACGCGCTGGAGTGGATTCATCAGCCGATCGGAGAACATTTCGGAGGCTCTAAAACACAAACACACACACATGTTATGGAGGAAGGAGGAAGGAGGAAGGATGTGCAGGAACTCACGTCTTGACCGATTTGACGTAGGGAAAGTCCGGCTGCAGCTGGGCATTGATCTTCACTCCCATTGCCGTTTCGGCGATGACATCCATGGCACACAGACAGGCCACCGGGAACATGTTGATCACCGTCTTGCCATCCGCTCGATCGTATAGCTTCTCGGCCATGGTGGCGCTCTGCTGATCGAACACCTCCACGAAATCCTCCAGGATCTTAAAGTGAAAGGCGGGTGTGATCACCCTCCGGCGACGGAACCACTTTTTGCCCGTGCTAAGCAGCAAACCATCGCCCAGCCAGTTGACGAGCAGCCCGTAGAGATTGTTCTTCTGAATGGTCTGCTGGCTGCTCATGATGGCCTCGATCATTTTGGGATCGGCGGTCATAAAGCCACGATCGCCCAGTACTTTCAGCTGGATGTTCTTTCCGTGTTCCCTGATCAGGCGCCATTGCAGATCGAAGACAGCTGCCGGCGAGAGTTAAGGAAATGATAAGCACAAAAACAACACAAAATAAGAAACGAAACAAATCTAATCTCTGCTGGGAGCCGGGAGAACAGCTATTACACTCTTTAAAAGCTTGATGTAATCTCCCGACCATGACCTACTTACTCTTCGGCGATTCCTTGAGCAGCATGGGCGCATTGCCCACCAGAGGATAACGCCTGGGCCCCCTTATGCCTGCCTCGGCATACATCCTGTTGTGGCGCCTATCCCTTAGGTAGTCATACACGAAGAGAACCGTGAGGAACAGGACGATCAGCTCCAGATACATTTTTCGTGTTGTTTTTTGTTTTTTGAGAGGCGTAAGAACCGAAAATCGATTTGAACTTCGATGGTACCGTTTCCCACCGACGACTGGCTGGTTCTGCTCGCCGGCGTGGCTGTTTTGTAGGCGGCGCAGAATGCGATAACGGCGGCCACAATCACAATCATTGGACTGGAGCGGAGGCCAACACCAACGGACGGGGTCAAAGACGGGAAAAATTAGGCATTGGTTCATCTGCTCCACCAGAGGTGTCTGCCTTCCGGCTTCTATTTTCGTAGCTCCTCCCTGCAGAGGCTGAGAGAGAGATAGAGATGATTGGAGGCTCCCCTTTCCAGGAGATACATTTCCCTGTTCTCGGTGAAAGTGTCCCCCCCCCAGCTTAGGACCCAAGAATTCCGAAAATAACGCAGGAATTTTTTGAACGTCTGAACTGAAAATATAGCGAAACAAATTAGATCAGGTATGATGGGGTCAGGCCTGCTGTGGATTCCATCCTCATAAAAGGAAAAAATAACAATAATAATAAGATGCATGTATCTTCTGGTTCTGGTTTTTTAGCTTTCCCAGCTAAGAAGTATGCAAGGAATGCCCAGAGCATTGATTCAAGCTTTGCGAGAAGTCTTTGGATTCATCCCCCAGAATGGAGAGCACACAGCTTGGGCGCCATCGCTCTTTAGAACTCTTAGAACTTAATCCGAGATCTGAGAGGTGCTGCTCCCAGCTCCCAGCTCTCATTTCTCAGCTATTGCAAACGGGTCAAACTAGTATCTGAATTGAATGCTTAACCCTCTGCTTGAACGATTAGTTAGTTATTTGTGGGGAACCAGAGCAGATCAATGGCGCAATTGGTTTGTGTTGTAATTACTTCCGTTTGCTGATCAGTACATAGAGACAGTTTGAATTAATTTCGGGTGCTACGTTCATATATGAACGTACCCAAAATAGCCGCATGCCACTCGACTTTTGTTTATGACCAAAAAGTGCTGCGAAGATACTTAATCGAAGTAAATAAGATACATATGTATATGTACCTATATATCATGTAGGAATCATCTAAGTACGTATAGGAAGTAAATAATCTCAAGAGTTATCCTAAGAGTCAACATTGTCAATATCAGATCACACTCCCTCCCAGCTTTTGCCGACTCAGCATGACCGGAGAAAGCGATAAGAGGCATTCCTCCGGGTAATCATGATTAGGTAAAGTACTCAGCTGCGGTGCATTCTGCAGAGTAAGATAAGAGCTTAAACAGAGATCGGGGCGAACCACGAGTATATTATCGTAAATCTAAAACTACCAATTGCATGTCGAACTGATAAAACAAAGCAGGTCCGCTCCACGGTCGGTGCTCCAGGTGTAACAGCAACTAATATAAAAATAACAACTTTCACGGTGACTGGAATTAGCAAATTAATCGTGACTATCGGGGAACTTTGGCAGCACTCATTGTTACTCTTTGAAAATAATGGTTTGGATG
This sequence comes from Drosophila nikananu, assembly GCA_008042635.1. NCBI lineage: Eukaryota > Metazoa > Arthropoda > Insecta > Diptera > Drosophilidae > Drosophila > Drosophila nikananu. Next base: position 38,439 of record VNJV01016280.1, read on the forward strand.
GAATGGATTCTAGTCTTCCCTCTGACTTCAGAGGTCTCCTTGCTGTTTTTCTTCGATTTAAAGTAGAAAAACCAAAACGTACACATAAATGGAAGCTGTAGTTCAAACATCATTTGCATTGTTACTCACCTTAAAATCTTCCGAGACATTCCTGATCCCTAATCCATATCCCAAAGAGCATATTCTGAAGAACTTTTGGCGGTTTTTTGTAGCTCGGGAACTTGGTTTTTTCTCGTTAGTCCGGCTAATAGGGGGTTTAAAAGTCAAGTGTGTTCGTGCTCTCTCTTACGGATCTCCGCGGGGGTGAGGGCTCCCTTAATCTCTGTGCGAATTAAGAGAGCACCACCGAGCACCAACTGCGTGATAAGAATCCGGGACGGCTGGGGCTTCTGGGCAGTTCAGTTGCGAATCGCTTGCCGTCGACTGCAGAATGTTGGGCGTGGGGTTTCTCCTGGTTCTGGTGGCATTTGCCACACTGCTGGTGTGGGACTACTTTTGGCGCAAGCGGCGCAACGATATGCTGCACTATATGCCAGGTCCGCCGCCACTGCCACTGCTGGGCAATGTCCTCATGTACCGCGGTCTGGATGCCGAGCGTGAGTTCCAGTTGCAGCCTCAAGAAAAAGGGTTTGCTTTGGCCCACTTAACCACCTGGTTATTATCTGTAGAAATCATGGACTTTGTGACCAAGAATCAGCGCAAATACGGACGGCTTTACAAGGTGTGGGTTCTCCACCAGCTGGCCGTGTTCTCCACCGATCCCCGGGACATTGAGGTCGTGCTGAGCAGCCAGCAGCACATCACCAAGAACAATCTGTACAAACTGCTCCACGAGTGGCTGGGCGAGGGCCTGCTGATGAGCACGGGGAGGAAGTGGCATGGCCGCAGGAAGATTATCACGCCCACGTTCCACTTCAAGATCCTGGAGCAGTTCGTCGAGATCTTTGACCAGCAGAGCGCCGTGATGGTCAGGCAACTGCAGTCGCGGGCCGATGGCAAGACCGCCATCAACATCTTTCCGTTGGTGTGTCTCACGGCTCTGGACATCATCGCAGGTTAGCTCTATGCTCCCAAATTTGAAGACACTCTCTCCATCAAGGTTATTTTTTGGTTCTCTCCGCCTAGAGACTGCCATGGGAACAAAGATCAACGCCCAGATGGATCCCAATCTGCCCTATGTGAAGGCTGTCAATGAGTGAGTGGCCTGCCGGAGGTGGCGGTGGTGGTGGTGTTGGGTTTTGCTGCTTCACAGGTTCATGGCTCCTTTGCTATTATGACAGCGTCACCAACATAATGATCACTCGGTTCATTCACGCCTGGCAGCGGGTCAATTGGATATTCCGGCTGACCAAACCATCGGAGGCCAAGCGCCAGGATGCGGCCATCAAGGTGATGCACGACTTCACCGAGAACATCATTCGGCAAAGGCGTCAGGCTTTGGTTAACTCGCCGGGGCAGGGACAGACAGAGGGGCAAGCTTTTGACCAGGCAGACGATCTGGGCCAGAAGCGTCGCATGGCCCTGCTGGACGTCCTGCTCCAGTCCACCATCGACGGGGCCCCTCTGAGCGATGAGGATATCCGCGAGGAGGTGGACACCTTCATGTTTGAGGGCCACGACACCACCACATCGGCCATCTCCTTCTGCCTATACGAGATCTCGCGGCATCCGGAGGTGCAGCAACGCCTGCACCAGGAGATCCGTGAGGTTCTGGGCGAGGACAGAGAGCGTCCGGTCACACTGCGTGATCTCGGCGAGCTGAAGTACATGGAGAACGTGATCAAGGAGTCGCTGCGGCTGCATCCGCCAGTGCCCATGATCGGCCGCTGGTTCGCCGAGGATGTGGAGATACGTGAGTGCTAGAATCTCATCTAGTTCATAATCACTTTGACCTTGCGTCCTCTGCCTTTAGGTGGCCAGCGAATTCCGGCCGGCACCAACTTCACCTTGGGCATCTATGTCCTCCTGCGCGATCCCGAGTACTTCGAGTTGCCGGATGAGTTCCGGCCTGAGAGATTCGATGGGGACTTGCCCCAGACCCATCCGTATGCGTACATCCCCTTCTCCGCCGGTCCCAGAAACTGCATTGGCCAGAAGTTTGCCCTGCTGGAGATGAAGAGCACGGTCAGCAAGCTGCTTCGTTATTACGAACTGTTACCCTTGGGCCCAGAGCCCAGGCACTCGATGAACATTGTCCTCCGCTCGGCCAATGGCGTCCATTTGGGCCTGAAGCCACGCACAGCCTGAGGCGCCGCCTTCGCCTGCAACCAGATCCTGTGTTATTGTCCATCATCTGTTATTGTATTGGAATATAAATTTATACGTTTTTTATAACTTGGCTGTTTGCTGAGAATGGGCGCTCGTTTGTGGTACTCCAAAGGGATCCTCTTTTCCTTCTTTCAGTGTCCCCAAGCAAGAGGATTCTTGTTACATTGTATCAGTAGAGCGAAGCGTTTTCTAGGTACAAAGCTCACTTTATCTAGGTACAACGCTAGAACCCATCACTGGCTACGATTCTACTTTGTTGTTAGACAGAGAACAGCTGGTCCAAGCAGCTGTTCGGCCTGCCGTCTCCCGCTCTGCTTGGTGCGCTCCACCCGCCGCATCTCGCTCTGGCCAAAGGCGCTCCATTCTAATCGCCTTGCTTATATAAACTCAAATCTATAAATAGGAGGATTATCGCTGGTGGCAAAGGCGCTCCAGATATACGAACTTAACCCCAAGTGGGTGCCTCGGCAGGGCATTCCGAGCCCATCCGGTGACAGTGGCAGCTCAACATGTTGGTGGCTCTGTTGGCAACGCTCCTTGTGTCTCGCGTTGTGGCCTGGCTGATCCGACTGGCACTATGGGAGCTGCGCCATCCCCTGCGCGGCCTGGTGCCCAGTGTCTCCAGTGTGCCTCTGGTGGGATCCGCCTGGCAGATGCGCAGTTTTCAGCCAGACAGTGAGTCCTGACCATATCTCCAAATGTAAATAATTACCTCACTGCGTTGTCGTAGATCTGCACGAGAAGTTCGCCGAGTATGTGCAGCGCTTTGGTCGCAGCTTTATGGGCTGTGTCCTGGGTTATGTAGTTGTGATCACCGCAGAGCCGCGCCATGTGGACGCCCTGCTCCACAGCCAGCAGCAGCTGCGAAAGGCCACATTGTACTCTGTGCTGCGCGGCTGGCTGGGCAATGGCCTTCTCCTAAGCCATGGGGACCAGTGGCGTGGCATGCGCAAGATCATCACACCCACGTTTCACTTCAGCATCCTGGAGCAGTTCATCGAGGTCTTTGACAAGCAGAGCACCCGGCTGGTCGAGCGTCTGCGGCCCCTGGCACTGGCTCAGAGTGGGGGTGTCGTCAACATTTATCCCTTTGTGGGTTTGGCGGCCCTGGACATCATCACCGAGACGGCCATGGGAGTCAGTGTGGACGCCCAGAGGGATGAGAATTCTGAAGTGGTTCAAGCTGTCAAAGAGTGGGTTGTAGGATTATTTACTTTCCTGTGCCGACTAACGCCTCCTTTTTACCTATGCCTAGACTCACCAGTGTTTTGGCCACCCGGTTCACGAGGCCGCACCTCCTCTTTCCACAGGTCTTCCGCCTTTGCTGGCCTTCCGGCTTTCGGACGCAACAGGAAGGTGTCCGCAGCCTGCATCAGTTCACCAACGAAATCATTGAACAGCGGCGCCAGCAGCTGGCCAGGGAGGACGACCAGCAGCAGCAGAATGTTCCCCAGAAGCGGCATGCCCTGCTGGACACCCTGTTACGCGCCACCTTGGACGGACAGCCGCTGACGGACAAGCAGATACGCGACGAAGTGAACACCTTCATCTTTGAAGGCCACGATACAAGCACCTCGGCGGTGTCCTTCTGCTTGTACCTGCTCTCTCGACACGAGGAAGTACAGCGAAAACTGTTTGACGAGCTGCGCGAGCACTATGGCCCTGACTTGGGCAGGGGCGTAGAGTATGCGGATTTTGCAGCTCTACCCTATCTAAACTGTGTGGTCAAGGAATCGCTCCGTCTCTATCCTCCGATTCCCGCGGTGGCACGCTGTCTAGAAACGGATTTGGAAATAGGTAAATGGGATTTGGGAACACCTGCAATGCTCACTCACCCCCTTTTTCGAATTTTAATACAGAGGGCGGACACATCCCAGCGGGCACAAATGTGGTGGTGCTTCTTTGGCAACTCCTTCGCGACGAGTCGCTATTCGCCGATCCCCTGCTCTTTCGGCCTGAGCGGCATCTGGGCGAAGAGGTGGCAAGGCAGGGAGCCTACAGCTTAATACCCTTCTCCGCGGGCCCCAGGAACTGCATTGGCCAGAAGTTCGCTTTGCTGGAGATGAAGACCATGGTTATTAAGATGGTGCGGCATTACCAGCTCCTCCCCTTGGGTGCGCCGGTGGAGCCGTCCATCAAGATTGTGCTGCGATCCCGGAACGGGGTTAATTTAGGCCTGCGACCGCGCCATTGATATAGAATGATTCTATCACTTAAAGTTTGGCTTTAACGAGTGCCGATATTTGAATTCGATAAGCCCTTTATCGATAATTGCAACAGACAGCAGGAGCTAGTGATGAGTAGATTTGGCTGCTTTGCGGCCAAATTTGGCTTTAATATTAATTACCAAAGAATTGATTTTATTTAAGTGATAATATATATTAGGCTGAGCTAATAACAAAGAAATATAGACAAAATCCAAAAGCAGCGCTATTAGCATATATATAAGTCCGACTGATAACTATTTATAAAGCTGAGGAAAGTCTAATCTATAATCCCATCGAATCGTTTAACTAAACAACAAGAAGGAATTCCGTTCAGATTACTTTCGTGCGTCACATTCCTATCAGAATCAAGAATATATACGCATTATAACGGCCATATAGGTAAACCTTTAGCAATTCTTAGTTTATAGCTGTTTTTTCTCTCCATTGGCGCTGTCGATAAGTAGTCTATCGACAACTGTCATCCATGGAGCTGTTGTGTGCAGCTTTTCTTCGCTTTCTTTGAGATCAGGAAACGAGCGTTTCCCCCTTGGAAAATGTGTTTTCTGCGTTTTTTAGCCCATGCCCGTGGCGCGCTGGCCAGGGTAAGTATCACCCGCGACACTGTCCTCGGAGGAGGAGAGGCACCTGGTCCGAGCAGCACTAATACGGTTTCCCATCTCCTGCAGCACTTGGCGGAGGCGTCGCCCATTGCTTGGGCCGCAGCTCCCCCTGATTCCGGCCGGACTCTGCATTTGGTGATGGGCAATGAGTCCTGTGACCTGGACTCGGCCGTATCAGCCGTCACTTTGGCCTTTGTCTACGCTCAACGGCACTTGGAACACGACTATGTGCCCATCCTGAACATTCCACGCCGGGATTACCCCCTGAAGACAGAGGTTGGCCATTTGTTCGACCAGTGCGGAATTGTTGAGTCCGTGCTGGTCTTTCGCGATGACCTACCCGTCACAATGGCCAGGGATGTGAGTGTAATTCTTGTGGATCACCATGTCAGCCCGCTGGCGCCGAATGTGTCGGAAATTCTGGATCACAGGCCTCTGGATGAGAGCAGTCCCTCCCTCCAGCTGCTGCCGTCCAGCTGTGAGCGCAGCATTGATGCGTCAGTCGGTTCCTGCGCCACCCTGGTGGCAGAGCGTTATCTGACAGAGGAGCAGCCTCGCTCCTTGGTTGTGGCTCGGCTGCTGCACGCCACCATCGTTCTGGACACTATCAACTTTACACCGGCTGCCAAGCGTTTCGGGCCCAAGGATCAAGCCATGGTGGAGCAGCTGGAGAAGGAGCTGAATCGCCAGGCGGCTCAAAGAACAGTCCTCTTCGATCAGCTGGTGGCAGCTAGGGCGGATATTAGCAGCCTTACGCTCACCGAGGTGTTGCGCAAGGATATGAAGACCCTGCGCACCGATCGCCAGGTGGTGCCCATGGCCGGCATGCCCATCCTCGTCCGGGACTTTGTGGCCAAGAGCGGCGCTGAGAAGGCAGTGCGGGAGTTTGCGGCTGGCAGTAATCTTCTCGTGATTCTGGGCATGTGGGTAGTGCCCGTCGATGGCCAAGTGCAGCGCGACGTGGCCCTGATCTCTCTCAACGGCCAGAGTCAGTTGGTGGAGCGAGTCCGCCTGGCCCTGGTCGAGTCCACCGATCCCAAGCTGGAGCTGCAGCCCCACGAGCCGGACACGCCTAACTTTTTGGGCGGCTGCTTTCTACGCCAGCACAACGTCCAGGCCACCAGGAAGCACATCCTGCCCATCGTGAAGCGCGCTCTGCAGCAATGGGAGGCGGAGCATGGTTGCGACTGCGATGATGTTTACTTTTTCAAGGAGAAGCCGCAGCTGGGACTCTCCTAAGCCGAAGACAAGACTTAGCTAGAATTGTAGTAAAACCTTTAATGTTATCCACGTTAGTACACTTGAGTTTATGCCAGAGATGAGTGGAAACCTAGCATTTAAGTTGTCCGTATCCGGACAGGCAACCGATATACAGGAAATTAGAATCTAGACCATTGGTCGCAACGTCCCCATCCCGCATTCTGGCATTGAACTCTCGACTAGGAGGCGGAGGGCGGCCTGACTAACCAGTATTGAATACTGGAAATTACATTGGTATTGCTGCTTTGACGGCAGAAGGGTACGATTCGGGTTTGGTGTACTCTAAGGAACCCCCCAGAATTAGTGCCGATACTCGTTTAGTTTCCTAGCTCTTTATGTGGAGTAAGTGATTATGTACAGGGCATACCACGCAGGGGTTAAAGTAAAAAAAAGCAAAGATAAGTGTTGTATAAATAAACAAACTATAACTGAGGCTCGGTCTCCCCTGCTCCTCCCTCCCCATCCTCGCCCATTCCGTCGTCGGCGCACTCTAGCGTCATGTCCTCCAGCATCTCCTCCAGCGTGATCTGGGGCATCTCACTGCCGGCAGCCTGGCCGTCGATGGGTATCGTCTTGTTGCTGTCCCGATAGATGTTGACCTGGCCGCGGATATCCTCGTTCTCCTCGAGGTCGTCGAGGAACTCGTGGTAATCGTACTTGCTGCGCTCGTCTGTGGCCTCCGCAGCCAAGTGCTTGATCTTCCACACGCGCTGACTGAGCCGGGCCTGGCGGTCGTAGTGCTTGCGCACCAGGATCACGTCGGGTACTAGCTCCGGCGACAGCTTGTCGAACTCCGGATCGTTAATGTTCGCCTCACCGGTGTTGTAGCCCATTACGGAGTCGCCCACCTTGAGCAAGTGGCCCAAGTGGGAGCGTGTGTGAATGGGATTATCGTTAATGCCCAGCTCAGAGGCGCGCACTACCCAAATGTCGCAGAGGGCGTGCTTAAAGGATACCTGTCCCTGGCCGGGGTACGACTTGCGGTCCTTCTCCATGATCACATCAATGTCCATGACCACGTACTCCACCAGCTGCTTGGGGTTGCAAATGGCCTCAAAGGGAGCTCTGCGTCAGCAAAACAGAAAAGTTATTAAGAGGATTAGGGGAAAAACAGAAGCGAATCCTCACCTAAAGTACACCTGGGAGGTAAGCTCTGCGATTTGCGCTGTCAAGGGATCGATCAGGTGGATACTGCTGGACACACGGTTCACCAGGCACAGGGGCGAGAGGTTGCCCAGCTGGTGGCGCAGCTTCTTGGACAGGCATACGGCACTGTCCTTGGAAACGGGAGCTATCTCCACCGACCAGTTGTATTTGTAGTTGTAGTTGTTGCTGTGGATATCGTGCGAGATGAGGCGCTTGGAGGTGGTCACCTTGCCCGGCACCATGGTCTGTAGGAAGTCCACCATGCGCCTCGCATGATTCTCGTTGGCATAGTAAAAGTCCAGGCCGCCGTGCTCCGGCTTGATGCCCAGCGTGTTCTCGTGCGCCTTGTGCTTGAGGATCAATTGCTCCAGGTAGTAGAAGGTCTTCTTGTTGTCCGCCCGCTGACGCACTTGCACCAGGCACCGCCAGAAATCCTTGGCCTCGGTGCGGTGGCAGTCGTTGCACATCTGATTTTGCACTGTGAACTCCACCACGAAGACCTGCTGCAAGACAGTGCCGCCGGTGATCTCGCCGTGCACCGTCAGCTTCACCTTGATTCGTTTCGAGTGCTGCTCTGTCCAGATGAAGCCCGCATCGACCAGCTTCACGTCCTTCAGTCCCTTTAGCTTCTTGAGGCAAACGGCCAGGAGTTCACGGGACTCTAGGGAGGCCTGAATCCACTCGTTCGGAGGCTGCAGATAGCGCTCGCAGTTGCGGCAAAAGTGCAGCACCGCCTGTTTCGGGATGTTCTCCGTAATGTCGACATGGTTGCGCAGGCAAGTGACGCACATGTTGGCCGGATTCGGCTGGATGGCCACTCCGCACTCGCAGCACAGGATCATCGCGTTCGAGGCGCCCTTGCTGTCGGCGGCGGCGCCCAGCGAGCTAACGCCAGCGTAATCGTGATCCATTCGTAGTCCCACTAATCCTTCTCAGAGTTTAGAAGTTTAGTTATTTCACAATGGCGTTGCAGACAAACTTCCAATCGGGGAATGTAAACACGTGCGGGCCCCTAGGGATGGAAAATGGAAAGTGAGTGAAAGTGTATCGATAGTGTGTGTTTATCGTTGCTGTCGACGAACTAGCCAAAACGGGGAATAATTTGGCCGTTTAATTTTATTCTGACAGAAAATAAAGTATTATGAATAATACTTTACTTTAATCAGATTTAAAAACCATAATATTTCGGAAGGTCGGCTCATATATATTTTTTATTATACATTCATTGTCCGGTTAGTTCAAAACCTTGAAAACTGGGGAAAATCTCCCGATTTCGTAATCGGAGCAGGCTATTCCAGCTAGCTATAGCTTTTCCCGCTGACAGTAGCAATCGATTGCCGTCAGCACCGGCTTATAATCGATACGGAACACACACTCCCCTTGGGCCACCTCTAGCCCACAACAGAAATTTCGGACGAGGAACGAATCTTGGGATTCGATTGGATTGCGCCATGCAGAAGAAGCCCATCAACGCCAACTCCCTGCTGGACAAGCTGCATCGCGGCGCCGTCTACGCCTGCATCGGGGTGACCCTCTACGGCACCTACGTGCTGGGTATGCGCTACTACCACTACTACACAGTCATCCGGCCGGAGAAGCAGCAGGCGGAGCTGAAACTGCTGGACGAGGGGGCCCACGACAAGGCCAAGGAGCTGAAGTACTAGTCGGCCCCCCTCCTTCCACTTGGTTAATTTGTTAAATGTCTGTTAAGCGCAATAAATTGTAAGGAAATGTTAGCATTTTCAGCTGAAAAGGCCAAGCGCTGGCTTGTTGTTGTGTAATCGAACGGATCCATCCATGCCCGGCGGGATTTGGAGATTCCAGATCTGACCCTCGCTGGGCCCTGGCCCCTGCCCCCCCAACAATGCCATTAGCCGGCTGGGCAGTAAATCAACTCGCCACAATGGGAAATCAATCAAATCAATCGAACGACCCGGTCCGCGGGCCCAGACTAGAATTAGCCAAGAATTATAATTTAGCTGGCAATCAAAAATGTTGTCATCTCCGCCAACGGAGCCGGATCGTGACCAGACCAGAGCCAAAGCACAAACGGAGCCCAGATCGGATGGCTTCCGCTTGCCCAACTCGCCTCGCGTGCATTCACCTCGTCCGTCGCCCATTCAATGCGCAGATATTAATATTAAAGCGATGCCAAAACAATCGCAGCTGCTCGGGATGGGGGCTGGAGAAGACAATGGCTGGCGGCGGTGCCACCCACTTTGGGCAAGCGAGCTGACGTCGCGACGTCGCTTGTGAAAATGCGCTTGCCATGCTTCATTCAACAATGTGGCCGCCGGCGTTGCTTCATTGATGACTCCGCATGGAAATTCGGAAAATCAGACGGCAATTGCCATTCGCAATTTGCAATTGCCACTGCGGTCAAGGTCGTCCTTCATTGGTGCGATGTTATCCAGCTCATAAACGAAAATGATGGACAGGAGGACTACCTGGCGGGTATGAGGTACTTTTAAGACTGCAAATGTTGAACAAGATCTTAATTTGTTTAGAAATTATATTAAAAACATAAATTAATGTGCAAGTATAGGTAAATCTTTTATTTACAAGTAAAAAGCTATAGTAGGTTAGTTAGTTTTATAATTATTTATAGTAATACAGAGTGCAAAGTCGCTCTAGCATCTAGGCATGGGCTATATCTAGTATTTTATGAAATCGAAGGGTTCTAATATATATTTCAAACCGAGAAAATGTACATGCTGCCAGAGGCGTCTCCGCCGCCTTATTCTCTGTCTCGCTGAAATCGTGCTCTTCGGATATTCTTTCGATATCTGATCTGGCAAAGATCTGGCTGGCAGCTTAATTAAGAATGCTGCAAAACGTGCCAATCGTTCATAATTTGTAAATAATGGAGTTCCCACGGGGCTTGTGGCATTTTAATTTGGACCCAGGCCAGCTTCTGGGCGAGGTTAGGTAATGCCCCAGCAGCAGCAGCATCCAGATCCAGTGTAATCCATCTGGCGGAGCAAGTGAAAGTGTTATACGATATTCCCTGGTGATTGTGGAACCCATCGCCGAGCAGCTTATGTTGCATTGTGGAACGAACGGTGGCTTCATAGATATCTGCTCCACTTCTCCGATTTCCCAATGAGCACCGAGAGGAGAGCCTGGGATCTTAGAATTTCGACTTTGACTGCCAATTATAAGAGATATCGTTAGTTTCCACGCCCACTCCGCCGGATGAGCGGATGACCTTTTGGCTTGCAGCATAAACAATATTCGATTTCAAGTCCTCAACCCGTCCGTCATGCATTCAATTTAGCTGCAACAATCGCTGCTGCCTCTGCTGCTGCTGTTGTCGGTTTGCATAATTGCTAACTGTAGCAGCACAATACCAGCTCGACTCAACCCAGCAGCCATCCCAACAATACCAACATTAGCCAGCATTACCCGGGTGGCTATAAAAGCGACGGGACCACTGGCAGACATCAACAAACCTCGCCCGGCGCCCAGTTCGTTAACCAGCATTTCCAGCAGCCTCCGACGCAAAAGCCTTTGCAGCAGCATGAAGTTCTTGGTAAGCAGCAGCAGGATTTCGAGGAGACGTGGCCGTAGCACACAGGATTAAGTGCAGACAGGCGACTGACATCGACGGGAGCTTCTCGTGAAGCTGCCAGAGTAGGATTTGCAATTTATTCAAAAGAGGACTCAATGTGAATTTGAAGATTATAAAAAATAATTGGTGTTAAATGTCAACAAAAAAGAATCGCCGCTACAGGACAAAGGATTTTTACTAAGCTTTTTTTTTAAATATCGTTTTAAATCGTGTGGTAAATAGTGATTTTATATTTCAAAATAAGTGAGCAAGCAGATATTGCTTATTTTTGTATGCTTAAAAGCACAACTAAAAGACAATGGTTAATATGGTTAAAATCAAAAAAATCGATGACTGCAATTATTATTTTTAATTCAACGTTCAGCAATCAAAATTAACTATAAATAATAATTGGTAACATAAAAATCATAAATAATAATTGACTTCTTAATTCTTTTCTGTGCCAGTGCATTTTCATGATCCTGACCCTCGGCCTCGTTATGGGCACCTGGGCGGCCGTTTCGGAGCCCGGGGCGGAGGATGCAGTGGAGCCTCAGCCGCAGGAGATTGGCGCCATTGATGAAAAGAAGACGGAGAAACGCGGTATATATGGCTTCGGCTATGGCCACGGCGGCTACGGCGGATACGGTGGATATGGGGGCTATGGACACGGTCACTATGGTGGCTATCCGTACTACGGCGGCGGCATCGGATACGTGCCCTATTACGGCGGCCACCACGGCTATTATCCGTACCACCACGGGCACTACGGCTTCTATTAGGGACAGCAACTGTCGCGGATCATCTTGTACTTAGTTTTTTTTTTTCGACCGATTCACCTTCATCGCTGCACTGACATGCTTATATGTATATTTTTTTCGTGTTATTCCATTATTCCACTTTGAAATAAAGTACATTCCCTGAGAAAAGCTTAAACTTTAGCCTTTTAACGCCAATTTGACAACCATTGAATATCAAATATATGAATATCAGTACTATCTAGTGTAATCGAATCTGACACTCACTGTGTTCGAGCTTTTATTCAAACGAATTCAATAAGGAGAAGCTTCCAATATCATGTATTTCGTTGCATGTTTAAAATTATTAACAAAATTATATTATTATATCAAATAGATAATTTTACTAATAAAGCAACGCGGATATGTCCAGGAACTAGTTTTGGTTGATTGGATAGTCTGCCTCTTGTGGGTGCTAAGGTTTGTAGAAAACTATTCAACATTTTTTAAATTAGTAAGTTTTTTTCTTCAAAACAAGCTTTGCAACCTTTTAAATTTAAATGAAAAAATAGAAGAAAAAAAAGAAATCCTACAAAAATGTTAAAATTTGAAAAGAGGTTACATGATAATTGATCGATACATCATCAATTTATCGATATATTTGCCGACCTTTCCAGCACTTTGAGCTTTAAATGGCGATCTAGAATAACTGTTTTTCGCAGCTGTCTTCCTCTTTTTCATCTTGGCCATTTAATCCGAACAAGTTTTTGTTTAATTTGAAGCCTAAAAATGCTGAAACGCGACTTGCAGAGCATCACGCTCAAGTTGTCTGATCTCAAGGAGTACGAGGTGGCTCGCTTGAAGAAAAGGTATAAGCCGACACCTCCACGATTGTCCCAGGAGGTTATCGTTAGCGATGATGCCTCCACCTCGGGAACGGCAAGCTGCAGCTGCCCAACAGGCACAGGATCAGGAACTGCCTCGGGATCAGGATCAGGATCAGCCTCGATATCTGGATCCGGATCCGGATCGGGCACTCGATCGGAGACACCTTCCTCCGCATCGTTTACCACTTCCACCACGCCGACGCCGGCCACCCAGGAAGATCTACTCGAACGAGCGAGACCCTCGTCGGCGGTGACGACCACCACCACCACGACCACAGGCACGGGAACCACCGGCTCTGGCTCCACAGACGATGTGAGTGTGGCAGCTGTGGTCGATGATACGGACACCATAGACGAGATTAGCGACGACAACTGGGTGGATCTGAATGCGGACACCAACGATACCAATGATACGCTTGACACCATCGACACCAACGAGGAGGATGGCGCCAGGGGAGGCATCTAAGGAGGCAAGTTGCACCTAAAGCGCACTCCGCATTTCATTTAACCATTTTATCATTCATCTTCATCACATATCTTGTATACGTAAACCAAATATTATAACCACATTGCATGACCAACTTACATATGCGTTTCTTTTCCAGCTGGATTGGGAGCAGGATGTTCTTTGGGGAAAGTCTAGCATCAAGAGGTGGCTTCAAGAATCTATTGTGATAATTCATTCCATTTTGGGAGCTTATAGTTTCTTGGGAATCTGGATAGTGAGGTCTTGACTAAGGATTCATCAGAGAAAATATTATCAGAAATTAGATCCCTTGTAAGTAATACATCCTGGAAATTACGATTAATACAAACCTCTTTCGTCGTCCTAGTTGGCCATCAAGCGGTCTGGTCCTAGGTCCTTGGAAGCAATTTAATTGGCCGGAATTAAATGCGCATAATTAGGAGACACTCAAGACCAAACCACATTCAGAATTTGATCTCATTCGCATGTGGGAGTGCAAGCTCAACAGGTTGGCCCTGTTCCCAGCAACCAACAAGTGGGGCGTCCAGATGTGGAGCAGCTTACGCTACCGAAAAGAGCCGAGAGTGGGAACTTGAGTAATCCCGAACATATGTGGACCGGCTTACCTGTGGGAGTGCGCTCATGTAATCTCGATTTCAAGGACTGCTGCAACGTGATTGAACTAGACCCGTGTGATGACACTTGTTGTGGCCGGAGGATGGGGCGATGGGGGATGGGGGATGGGCGATGGGGGATGGGGGATGTCCGGGTCATCCTATAGAAAGCTTGCTGGGAAAGCTACAAAGCTTACGACTAGCGGCGCTGCATTTGAAAACTGACTGTGCAAAGCTCAGAGGCAGGAGCAGGCTCAAAACAGACTGGCATTCATTCGGCCACCGCGTCCAATCCTGGCCCGTCTGTTCTTCCGTCTTCCGATCCGACGTGGGCCGGCTCGCCGCTTCCGGCCCTCGCGCTCACCAATTAATTGCGTGACCGAATTCGATTTTTGCCTTTTGGCGTGCCATTAAGTTAGCTGCCCGTATCCTTATCCCATATTGGCTAATTCTCACATCGCCGTCGCTGACGCTGCCGCTTCCACGCTTCCTGCTGTCTGCTGTGTCCGTGACCCACAAGGATCGATCCACGCCGGGCCCATCACGTGCCACGTGCCGCCGCCAGGTCAACGGAAAGTGCAAGGGTAAGTGTGTACCGCCTTCCAGCGATGGCCCAGGAACACATCAGTGTGTGGGTTGTTATTACTCTAGTTAATTCTCCCTTGTCCTAATTGGCACAGCAGCTTTGTTATATACGATTTAATAAAGATTTTTGCCGGGATTTCCCATGACTTTCCCCAAGGTAGAATGATATTTAAGTGTTCTGCATTGGCTGTAGCCAAACCCCAATTGTATTTTAACTCGATTAAGTTTCCCAAAATGCATTTCCATTTGCCTGGCCACTTGGGTATATCATCGCATCATGACCCCTGTGACCCAACTAGTTATTAATAAGCCAACTTTTCCCATCAGTGCAACACGAACCCACACTTACACAGGCGAGTGAGTGGAACGTGATGCCGCGGGGCAACTCGGGCGCATTGATATAACCACCTGTCACACACACACGAGAAACCGACACGTGCGCCGCATCCAGGGGGAAAAGGA